>VXBT01012252.1:442021-606574 GCA_013400235.1 Oriolus oriolus | reverse complement strand
AAAAAAAAAAAAAAAGAAGGGTGTCTGCTAAAGCTGAAAGGGTGTCTCAGCCTTGGTATATGAACAGTCAGTATCCCATGATTACAGGTGTAACTTAAAAGCAAAAAACCCCACAGAAAAATACTTGGAAACTAAGATGGGAAAAGAAGCATCAAGGAAACAATGGAGAAACATGCAGCGATTCCTGTGTGGCAGACCTGACTCAACAGCAGTAAGGTGCCCTTTCTAGAGCACGTGCTCCACCTCCATCACACGATCAGTCTGACATGAACAGGCAGTGGACCTGTGTGTATCATAAAGAGAGCTTCATTACCTACTACACCCATGGGAAGCACCTGAAGATGGATAGGACAGGAAGGGTATTGGCATCCACAGAAACAGCAACCACAGTAAAAGGAAAAAAGAAAGTGTCAACACATCCCCATCCATAAATTCCAGCTGTACAAGGGAGCTTTCAGTAATGTCACGAAAACTCTTTAAGTTTATACAAATCACGCTTCTCAAAATGAAAAGAAAGAAAGTACTGTCATGGATTCCCAAATGCATTGTGGGCTGATCGCATTAAATAGAAGAGCACTGTGATTAATGACACAGAAGAAATGGATAATACATGGGGAATTTGTCAGAAATATAAGGTTTGCCAGAGAAAAGTGCCAGTCACACCATCTCAACTAGTCACAAGTGGCATTAGCCACAGTGAGAATGGATATCTTTTGGTTGAGGAACTCGTGAGCCATTTCACTGACTGAATTGAAAGAGCTGAGTTGAAAGAATTTATGTTAAAATGGAAGGATGCGAACAGTTTCCACAGAAGAAGCATGTGTTGCACCAAGCAGGAACAGCAACAGGCACAGCAAGCCCCAACTCAGCTGACAGCTACAGGAGGAGGGAGGATGGTTAGGGAGATAGACAGGCTGCAAGAGACCATGGAAGAGGAAACATCCATAATACTACAAAGGAAAACAAGTCCAAATCTTGTATTCAGATTGGATGCAGATCTAGATAAAATGGGGCTACAGGAGCTGATGCAGTCAAGACTCAGCAGTCATAATCTACATACTCTGGTCACATATGAGAGCAAAAATTGAAAAAAACCAGGCATACTCCTAAAATATCCCAGAACACAAACGCACACACAGAGAAGAGTTTGCACATGCAAACTCATCATGTTATTGGCTGAGACTGAATGAACTCACTCTCAATGCCTTTCACATTTGTAAGATCCAAAGAAGAGAAGTTAGGCAGCAAGTGCTGGCAGTCCCTGCTGCCTGTACACTCGACATGCGGGCAGGGAGAATATCTTTTGATGACCTGAGTACTGGTAAAGGTATTTGGAAGTTTGTCCACCCTGTAGCTTTTGCTCTTTAAAGGTTTATTTTGATAGTCTTGCTCCTCTAGAGTGTTCACATCTACGTGAAGCAGTTGCTAGCTGTTGGCATGCCACTGACACTTTATATATCCTCGTAAAACCTGGCAAAAAAATATGCAGAGAGAGGAGTCTAAAGCTTTTGCTTGGCTGGAGAACACAGAGCAAAGGTACTACATGCTTTGAAAATAACAGTGTCTGCATAGCCCTCATTGCCTCACACTGGTGCAACTTTAGTAGCAGAAATTCATCACTTGAGAGGGATGTAAGAATGCTTATTTTGTACTTAAAGAATAGGCACAGAAACTTACATATCTGAGAGAGAAAGGTGCCTTCTGGAGCAGCCAGTCCTGGCACTCTGCAGGCACTCTGTGCCAGTGAAATACACCTCCTGGAACAGGATCTTACTACACCAAGCAGTGGGTTTAAAGAATGTGGGCCCAGTTCTCTCCTGGCTGGGTGTGAGCACCATGCACCGAGATCAGTGTCATTACATACATCTTGCAGAGCAAGAGTTGGTCTGTTTGCATGTGATTTGAGAACCCTTGCAAAAAACACTAACAGCATATGAGAGCTCTCAGTTATCCTCTGAAGACTAGGCTGTCTGCCAAGAGAACAGCACATTAGGCAGACACATCAATAGTTTCCATCATCTATCCACCAAAGAAAGAGATTCCATTTACCTTAAAATGCATCATATGTGGATTTTACCATGCTGAAAAGGGCAACACTTGTACTATTCTGAACTATCACACTGTAACAGGATTGGTTCCCCTTAGTGCTGCTCAGATGCAGCTGCTGCCTCAAGGAATTTATATTAATTCAGTGAATCCCATCCCTTCCTTGACAGAAGTGGGCTATTTTGCCATAAATTGGCTAAACTCCATGGCTATAACTGATCAAATGAGGTGTGCCCATACATAATGTTTAACCATAAAATTTAACTAAAGAAATAAAATTTGAACACTGGCCAATAAAGTGGATGGAGAAGCGGCAGAGACGGTCTCAGCAGCAAACCTGAGTGTGGGACAAGTGTTTTAGAATGTAAAATTAGGTGAGCCAGATTCCAAGCTGGCGATTTCAATACCTCTTTTAGAAGGTTAAATTTAATCTGAATGCTGTTGAACATGCTATTTCAATGTCATTTGCTCTTTTCCTGTACATATTTCAAAGGTCTTGCCCAGCTATCTCAACTGAGAAACTGCCCAGCTATGTTCTGTGCTGCCTTTTACTGCCTACTGGGTCACTTTGGCTAACACTGTGTTTTCAGCTGACTGTGCTGCACTCTCTGAAGAAAGGCAGACAACTCTTGCCTACATCTGAAAAACATTTTGATCGATACAGAAAAAGAAGCATTTTCTTTTGGGGTGCTGTTTTTTGCCTAGGATTGGAGTTTAAAAAATTGAAAAAGAAAAAAAACAGTTCCCCTCTCCAACTCTCCCTACGACATATCTAAGCATTTTTATGTCTAAATACTAACTTAGATAATCTGGTAATTGGGTTTGCATTCCCCAGCCTGGTCCTACCTTGTGAAAGCTGGAGTCTGCAAAGATCACACCTCTGTGAATGGGGAGCAGAGAGCTGATGTTCCTACCCCAAGCAGCTATTCCTGCTTCTTCAGCCACCACCCACTTTTCCACATTACATTCTGTATCATATCTCCCTTACCTGTCTTTAAAGATCACACAGCCTTGATAGGTAAGTCACCTATATGGCAGGAGAGAACAAAGGCACTGTAATTCTGTCTACAGCTCCTCTTCCTACCACTGGCTCTCTCCTTCCCAGGCTTTTGGGGGCTTTCCATGAATACTCCACTGACAGGCCACTGGCTTTACCTCCCTAAGTCGGGGATTCCCAGTGAGGCTGGGCAATCAGCATTTGTCCCTCAGGCTATCAGTCTACTCAGACCTCCTGGCCAAATCTCAAAATAATCCCAAATCCCTGCACAGTGCTTGGCTAACAAAGGCTGCAGCCACCTGAGGAGCAAAAACAAAAGGGAAGAGACAAAGCAAGTCACAAAGTCACAACTATAGAAAGAGGAATTTATGAAAGCTTGTCCCCATCTCGCCCACTGTGAGTTGCTGGGGTTTAATGTCCTGTGGGAAGCAGTGCAGCAACTAGAGCCAGCAGCACAGCAAGTGTTTTCTCTCTGGGATATTTTGGGTCATTAAATGTTGCTAAAGACAAATTTGTCCTTGGAAGACTTAAAAGCAAACCTTTAACAAACTGGCATGTGGGACTCAGTGAGGTAATGAATGATGTGAAAGAGCCAAATACTAGGTTCCAAGCACTGTAGTATGACTGAAATTTCACATCACCTAGAGGATAAAGTAAAATTCAGTAACTTGGTTTGAAACAGTAAAAAAGATTTCCTGATTTTATCAGTGCTGTTTGAGATCTATTTAAAGCTGGCATGCAGCAGAGGATAATTTCCTAATATCACATTCTCTTTGAATGGCTCATTTGTTTACCATAAGCAAAATGAAATAGGATTTCAAAATAAGCTGCTTCTCCATTGACTGTGCCCTGCCAAGGTCTAACACACAGACACAGGTGTGTGATTTTTTATCCATCCAATAGCCAAAACTTCAGCTGCTGGCTTCCCCAGGAGGCTGGGCTGTCCTCTACAGCTTGTGAGACTGAGTGGTACTAGAGCATGTAACAGTTGTCTGGCAGGGTGACAAAGGCTTGAGTGATCAAGATGAGAGAAAGGCTAAGGAGGCAGAGAAGTGTTTTCTCCTTTCTTGCTCTTGGCAAAGGATGAAACAAGACCTTGTTCTTGTGGGCTAAACAAAATATAGAGGTAACAGAAAATGTTTGCTCCAAAAATCACCAAACAAGACATAATATTTCTCTTAGTTTCGGAGGAAATAAGACAAGTAAAAACATCTGCTATCACCTAGAAATATCTTTCTTGTGGAAAAGACATTTCCACAAGAACTGGGACCAGGCTTATGGCATTTGCCTGTAATACCCCATGGGAAACTGGAGTTCTTTACAGCATCCACAATGCAGTGCCTCTCTCTGGGTGAAGGACAACGCTTCCTTCTGGAGAAGGACGCATCATGTTCTTGCATTAGACTAAACATTCCATTTATTGCAGATGGATTGTAACAGAGTCCTGATGCCATCTCTAACCTGGGCACACTGCCATGCTGCAAGTTCATTCCAGCAATGTACTGAGATGGCTTTGGTCCTCTTAGTCTCAAATCTCTTTGGAGACAGTCCAGGCAGGCTTTCCCTACTTTTTGACAGCTCTTGGCTTGCTTCTTCCAGGCTCAGCAGTTCATTTCCAAATTTCCCACACTCCTGACATTGCTCCTCTTTGATTCAGCCATACCCAAACCATGCAAAAAAAAGCCAAGGAAGGAATCCAGGCCCTTCTGCAAGCCTGGAGTCTGATCTCCAGATGGTGAACATGCACACCTTGCTTCATTTTTTCCCAGCCCCTCAGATGCCCTCTCAAGAGGAAGACTGAGGTGTTATTACATTCCCTCCTTTGCCTCCTGCTGGCAGTGGTGCAGGGAGGGCCTTTGCTGAGCATTGCACGCAGATCCTCAAAAGCAGATTTAGAGCAGAGTTCCTCCCCACAACAGAAGCAATCAGAGGAAAGCCCAGAGAGCATCTCCTGAACATGTAACCCTCCCTCCTAAGGGGCAGGCCTTCGTGCCCTTCCCGACTGAAGTCAGCGATGTTTATTGTGTTACATAGATGGACCAGAAGTTATGTAAATCCAGACAATTATTTCTGATGATTTTAGATGCTGGTTAATAGTTCTAAATATTTGCCTGTTGTTGGTAATCATCCAGGTTTGTGAATTACTCAGAAAACATTCAATTAGCAAGAAATTAATTTTGTTTTTAATTACCCATTCTTCTGTGATGATATACAGTATAAGCACAGATCTAATGTACCAAAATGCTGAAGATTATGCATGCAGAGCTGGAAGGAAGCCTTCCCTGAAAAGTCCTTTTGCAAATCCTGACTGAAACTAGTCAAATAAGATGGAAGATAATAATGGGAACTGGGGCGAAAATGTCACTTTTAAAGTCACATATGTGTGTGGATTCAAACTCAGGTCTGACACAGGATGTGCACCAGCTATAATCGTTCAGCCATCCCACCAGCACCAGCTACAGCGTGCTCAACCCAAACCATCCCTTTGTGCAACATTTGCTGTGAGCATTTCTGAAGCCTTGAACCAGCTGACAGAAAATGCTTGACATAAGGATGAAGGATGGATGCAGGTCATTTGAACACAACACTGGGTATCTTCAGAACACTGGCATTGGACGTAGATTACCTTGCAGAGGCTCAGGACAAGCGAATGAAGAGATGCAGGACAGGAGCTAAAGTGCTTGGCTGAGAGAGTCCATCTGATTTGCCAATCCTACCACAGGCCCTTCCTACCACAGATGTGCCAGCCTGACTGCTTGGGCCTGTTTGCTGATATACATGGGCACTCTTGGCTTGGTGTTACCAGCAACTTTGCGACTCTCTCATCTCCTTAGGGGGGCAGGAACTCCATCTCTTGGCCCTTGAGGAAGAGGATACCTCCCATGTTGTTTTATGGACACTTGAAGTGGAGGTGGTTGAAAATATAGACATATTTTCCTGGATAGTGTTCAGTGGTGGAGCAGTGTAAAACAACATGCCTACCATGGGAAGCACCAGATGGGGTTTGAACCAGCACTAGATTTGCCACTGAGCACAGCTATGAAGTTGCCAGACTGGTAATGAAGGTATCTGCCTGCTCCATTTCAGAAATCAATGACACATTGTCATCCACTGCAGGATAAACTGAGAACTCTGAACTAAGGTCTTGACAGGTAAAGTGCCTTTGATTTTCCCTTTAATTCAGCAAGCACACAACATTACTGGATTCTCTGTATTAATAATAAATACATACTGAAGCTCATGTCAGTGGCAGAGTTTCAGTTCTAATGTGAGAACAGCATAGCTCTGCAAACAGCACATCTGCAAAAAGCAAGATACTATTCAGTGTAGCCAAACACAGGAAACGTGACAGCCGTTTAATAACACAGGGAAATAAAATGATAGTAATAATATTCATAATTAGATTTATAAACTCCTTTCTTATTTTCAGCATTATTTTTTCAGTCAAAGAAATCCATTTCATTAATTTCCTTCAGTTTTCTTCCCAATAAAAGATCTGAAATACAGCCAGTCCTGAAAAAGTGGTTTGGACCTCAGAGCTCTCTAGGTTAGGAACTTTTGCATATATATCCTTTGCAATATATATCCTGTGACTGCTCCAAATAACCAGCAGACCATGTTCTGCTTGCCCACATTGCCTCCTGCAGAGGCCAAGTGCATGCCCTTCCCTCCAGCCCAGGCTCAGGACTGTGACCCTGGGCTCAGGGTTTGGGGTGTGCGGAGGGAACGGGCCCCGGCAGATAGCACTGGTGTGTGGGTTTGCACAGTGGTGAGTGCAGCACAGCCTGGGACTCAAGCAAGCGTGAGGAACTACCACGAGACAACAGAACAATGAGCAAAATGTGATGCAGAAATCATCTCACATCTTAAATGCTGGTCTGAGGGTTAATGGTGTCATCTTCCAAGATGGGGCAACAAGCTGGTCTTTCCCTTTGATCAAAGGCAGTTCAGTTTCTGTACTTTACAAAGAAACAAAGTTGTCTTTCATTAGCAGCCTAAGTTGAAGATGGATAAATAATGTGGTGTTTTTCAGGCCAGATCCATTTATTTAAATAGTTCTTTAGAAAGTGAAAAATTGACATAAAAGTTTTAACTGGTGTACGTGGGCATACAACACCACCTGTAGCCATGAAATAAATAAGCCATAGCCATAATTAAGATGTTTTACATTATGCAATTACTCTGACTTGGTTTGCTCTTTATATCCACTCAGGGCAGACTGAATTGGTTCAAATAGATTTGAACCTATATGTGACAGACCAAGCTGCTCCTTTTTTTTTTTTCAGTGTAAGTTTGAACTGCGAGACCTCTGAATTGGTGTTCTCAGAGAAAAGCTTAAGAACTATATTTGAATGTTGTTAAAAACATACACTGGACTTTTACATAAAAAGAATGCATTTGAATGCATTGTTAAAACCCTGTATTTAACAAATCACTGGGTTATAGTTACAGTGAATTCAGTCTTTCTGCCAAAGTAACAATAATTTAAGCTCCATCTCTTATCTCAGTTGCAGAGCAATTCTTTATTTACAGTACTGTGTTTAGACTGAGGGATCATTAACTCCACTGATAGCAAGAACCTGTAGACTTGTTCTAATTTACAGTTTCTCCATTGAACATTATTTTCTCAGTGCCAGGAATGATTATGAATCTGAGTGGTGCCAAGCCACCACAGCCTTCATTGACTTCAGCAAGAGTTGCAGCTGCTCTGCAAATTATGGCCTTTAAGAGAATGTTTGTGGCAGGGCAGCATAAGCCGTGAGGTGAGGGCTGGTCATGTGGTGTTATGCTGATTTTGAATTCATAAAAGCATTTAATTGGAAATCTCAGAAAATAGTTCCATCTCTCTTCTACATATTTGCACTCACCTGTCTTCTGAATAAGGACTGCAAATTACTCTAGTAATAGGCAAAAGTACAAGTATGTTGCATGTTGCCACAGAGCATTCTCTAAATATTTTAATACTAAATAGATCAATAAAGCCAATGTCAACAGACTAAGGTGTGATGATCAGACATGGTATTAAGATTCCTGAGATTAGCTGGTTTATGTCTTGATTTTGTTTTAGTATTTTTATTGCTATTCAGTTGTGCAAGTATACAGTGGCACCTCACCCTTTTCTCAACACCTTCAGTCATATAAATTGAGATATTGATTTCTTCAAATAACCCAGTGGTCTTGGTGAATTACTGGCAGACTATGCTGCACTCGTCTTGTTCTGGTTATCAGCACCCATTTAATCAAACACTTAAAATGATTAAAGAACATAAGGATGGTTACCAATCTTCTTTGAAAGGCCTGAAAGTCAGCACCATCACCAGCATCAATGCATAGGTGTTTCATATTAAAAACAGACTGGATGGGGGAGGCTTGGTAAAGACAGCTCAATATGAATGTATTTTTAAAAAGATTATTTAAAACCCAATATATAGCAATAGCCTAACAGAAAAGTGACATAAGAGTCAGAAACTGCTAGAGTTTAAATTACAAGTGGAGGTGATATAACAGTCTAACCTAGACCAAGTCAATAATACCTTGCAAAAAGTGAACACCTGTGACAGTGACACAGCTGTCAAGGGTGCAATCTCTCTCTCCATTAGGACATGAAGAATACCACTAAGAACTCAGCGAGACATTTTGGATTGCTCTCACGCACTACAGCTAGACCTATAGAAAGGAACGTCATCGATGTTCTCATCCATACCCCAAAGATAACGATACAAGCAGTTCAATTACCATGACAAAATGCTAAGCCAATAATCACTACAGAATTTTGTCCTCCTCCCAACATGAATGTGAAAGATTTGTTATGAGTAACCTGACCCCAGGAGCCTCTGAGTGCCTCTTCATCACAATTAGCTCGGGAGCAGCCCTAAGAGCACACAGGCACTCGTGAGTCCGAGCACTAAATCCATGGAGCACTGATATAGTTACAGGTACAGATCTACAGCACCAGTGCTTATATTCAAGTGAAACCTGTTCCTGGGCATATGTACTCAGACACTTCAAGGATGAGGACAAAGACATGGATCTCTAAAACAAGTAAAGGATTATATTTAATTTGTCTTATTTTTTCCCAACCAGCTCAGCTATTGTTTTGGTATCTTAAATACGCTGCACTTCAAAAGACAGTCACTTCACAATGAGCCCATCTTTTTTCCCAAAATTCAGCTATCTTATTTTTCTTGATAGATATAATGAAAGTTTTCCATTAGTAGATTTTGAAGTACTATGTTTACACTAAATTACACCAACTACATAAAAAACACCTGTCACGTTTAACCCCTAGCCAGCAACTCAGTACCAGGCAGACACTCACTCCCTCCCTCCTGGGATGGGGAGGAGAAACAAAAAAAAAAAGTACTACATAGCAACAACCAAAACATCATGGTGTTGTCAACATTAGGGTCATACCAAATCCAAAACATAGCACTTTACCAGCTACTGGGAAGAAAAATTAACTCCATCCCAGCTGAAAACAGGACAACATCAAACACTTCACAGTATTTCTGTCAGCTCAGTAACTGGTATTTATTCATGACAATGATTTTGCTAAGTGCACCAGTCAAATGGTGATTAAGATAGCTATTGTCCCTAAACACAACTTCTGCAAAAACTGTCTGAATGCCTTTCAAAAGATGCAGAGTACTTGAAAACTTGTAGAATGAGTGGCTTTAAATTGTGGTGGGAAATCTGATGCAGTTTCCTTATTAAAAGTTACATGAAAATAACAACTGCAAGAATGCAGTTGATGGTTCCTGCATCCAGAAGCGAACAGCAACTGAATTTATTCAAAAGATACATTCAAGATGAGTATGTGCAAAATACAGAGGGTGTCCAATTTGATGGAACAAATAGCTAATATTTTTTTCCACTTTTCACTAACAGAGAAGACAGATGACATTTTAATGGTGTCATCAAGACCCTGATTGCCACTGGTGACAGAATACGCCGTGAGATCCTAATGGATATGATGGATGGGAGCACTTGCATTGCATTGTGTGTTTCTGCTTCAAGTATCTTATTGAGTTTTTTTCTTTTTTTTTTTCTCTGCTGACAACAGTCCTTTCAATTCTTCAACTTTTTAATAAAGCAGCAAAGGCTGTGATGGAAGTCTGTGAACATAGGAAAACTGTGCTCAAATGTCAGTGTAATTACCATTTTCATGTTGGTCTTAAAGGTTAGTTTTGCCAGCAGAGAATATGCAAGAGTTTAACTGTTTACATGAAGAATTTAGAGCTAATTGCATTGTGCTAAGACTCACAAGTAAACACTGAACCACTTCGACATATTTCTTACTGCACTAATGTTTGCTCTCTTTTACTGTCAGCAGAGATGTTTCCAGGATTGTGTTCTCAGATTTGTAATTACAGAGGTCCTTGTGCAGCAATGTCTGCATTGGCATATGCTTCTATTTCTTCTTACACATTTATCCTTTGTTTTGGGGGTTTGTTTTTGGTAAAGCATAATTAAAGCACCCTGGACCATTTCTTCTCCTTTTTGGAACATTTACCCTTGGCATATTTGGACAGCCTTGTCCTGTACCCTTGATGTGCTCACGTCTCAAAATTAGGAGAAGGAAAAATTTGGATGCATAATGAACATGTGGTGGGGCTCTCAGTCCTAACTATTTAGCTAAGCAATTATAGAATTACAGAAGTTCAAAAGGCACACAAGGAAGTGTCATAATCAGAAACGTAAACGAATTGCAACACTTGTAAGAAGCTAATTAACAGCCTAATAAATCCCTGTAGCAATGGATTCATTCCATTAGAACTCTGGAAAAGGAGAAGCAATTTTTTCATTTACGTAGAAAAAATGCTTTCAAGGATACCTTATGGGTCAGACCAGTGCTCAAGTTTAGAACATTATCTGACACCCTCCACCAGAGGTACAAATTGCAACCTAAAAATAATTTTGCGTGTTACTGAAGGATAAGCTGGCGGAAGATGACTCCTTCAGGAAAAAAGAATAAATGTTACCTCTCATTTTCAGGAGTCTACATCTTTTCCATATATATGTAGTCAGCCCTAACTTTATGCTTTTCAGCAAGCCGCACACAGATGTCCTGCTGACTCAGGGCCATCTTTTCACACCTAATTTTATGAGGAGCTCTGCTTGGTATCAAGTCAAACACTTTCAGTAAAGACCTGCTGGAAGAGCCAAGTGAGGTTTCCCTGTGGGTAGCAGCAGTACCTGCTGGCCACATTGGCACTGGGGATAGGTCCGGCCTCTGTCAACTCAACTAGAACACAATATGCAATTTTATCATGGCTCAGCTGCCAATATCGTATTATGCAAAACTACTGCAATTTGAAAGCAATCAATACCTGCAATTCCATTATTTACAGAAATTACTTTAACTACAATGTGCTTAAGGGAAGAGTGACAGGCTAGTAAATGCCTCTTAAAAGAGACAAATTGTTCTACATTAGAAAAGGAAAGGATGGGACAATCCAATGTCCCTTTTTTTTTTAGTTTTGGATGCTGTAAATGTGGTAAAAGGTGGTGTAAAAACATTTGGTTTGGTCTGCATTCCTCCAGATTCACTCATCATCCTGGTCACCTTACAGAAGTTTTTGGATGAGCAGTCCCTCCCCTTACCTGTATTTGCTCACGAGTGGCTGTCAACGCTCCTTCACCATCTCAACAACTTATTCCAATACAGCTTGCTGGTGATACTGGCTGTTTCCTGAGCTGGTTGTTTTCACACCAACCATTTTGTAATTGTATAAAATGACTCTTCTGTGAGCCAAATTTATGCAACATAATTCTTTCTTCGACTTCAAAATAATGCTTTTAATTATCTATTTTTATTTACCATCTTCATTGAACAATAATTATGAGGTTGAGTCTTTTTTTGTAAAAATTTTATATTAATAGTTTGCATATAAAAACATTGCTGCAGTTAAATACCACAAAAATTCTAAATTATTTTCTTCTTTCATTATTTAAGAAGTGAAAATTCTTAAAAAAATGCAAACAGAGCTTTACCCAAACATAACAGTCTTTGTAAAGGAACTTAAGTCACTGGGGCAGGGAAGAGGGAGTGATTTTCACACTTATATTTAACTGCTTTTGAAACTGAAGGTGTCAGCTGGTATTTCTATAAAACTAAATACAATTACTCAATTGGGAAACAGATTAGACAAAGATTTATGGTACTTTAGTCTATTATTTGCACTGGAATAAATCTGAAACTTTCCAGTCATCAGCCAAGGTTCAGAGACAAATGGGTGGAAATGGAGAACAAACACACCAGCATCACAACATTAATTAGGGCTTCAATCCTTCATTAGCAATGTACATATTTTAAGCTCTTCTCTTGAAATGCTTTAAAATTAAGAGGTACAGTGGGCATCTTACCCAGAACTACCTGGCCATGAGCTACGATGTCAGTTATGAGCCGACTTGCAGGCCAAGATTATCACTGACCAACAGATGAAAGTTTTGTTCCTGGGGTTAAGTGAAGAAGAACAGCCCCAGCACAGGGTTCGGGCAGAGCCACCAGCGCTGGTGGGAAGCAGAGGGGCCTGGGGAACAGGGACATCCTCCACAGGCAGCATCCTTGGAGCCTGCAGTTACCTGGCCTGCTGTGATTGCACTGTCCCCACTCTGCAGCGGGTTCAGAGCTGCAATCACCAGTACAACGCCCAGGCCTCTTCTCCACAGCTGACCCTGCCCCAAGTGGTCTGGTTGGTTGGGTTTTGATTAACAGAGTCCTTAAGGGTTTGGCAGGTGCTTCAGCTTATTTAGATCTCAAGATGTGCTGCCATCCTCTCCAAGGCACTTCCCTTCCTCTGTCAAAGACCTTTGTTTCCTACTATAGCAGATTTTAAAGCAGGATTTCAACTCAGCAGGTGCAGAGGGCACCATACAGGTGCAATGAGAAAGCAAAGAGTTGGAAAGCTTTTTTTCGTCTAAAATACTGCCTGGTTCGGTCAAATAATTATAATGATAATAATAATAGCTGTAGCAACAGCTGAGGTTTGCCATCCAGTACTTGCAATTTTTAACAACTATGACTCCTAAATTATGACAGCTACCAGCCTGTATACCTCTACATTTACCCCCTTGAGTTTGTGTCTTTTTGTCTGTAAAAACAGTGGATCATATTTGCTCTTTGGGTAATTCCCCTGATTTAAACATCCTTATGTCCTCTGACCACAGCGCATAGAAGCAGGGTTGACTGCTTTGTCTGTGACATGGTCTCAGTGGGCTCAGTTCTGATTAAAATTAGTAGTTCCAAAGCCATTCCATGGAATCTGACAGTTATAATTAGAACAAAACTGTCACAGTAACAAAGCAACATGAAAATGTACTGCTTCCCTTAGAGGAGGCAACTGCAGAAGAGCCACCTAGAAGACACAGCACTTTGCATAGTTAATAAATCTGATTATGGGTCATTATACGTATGCAGGATGGCTTGAGTTTAGAGATAAACAAGGTCTGGAATTTCCTTTTTGTGAAAAGTCCCACTTTCAGAAAATATTTCCAAGCAGAACTGCAAGAAAAATGGTTCATTTTGAGCTCCTCAAAACATTGTAACACTATTTCAATGCTTTTAAAATAATGCATTTCAGCACTCCTGAAACCTTGATGATATACTGTCATGGCCTGCAACAGGCTACTCCAAGGCAGCTTTAAATTTAAGGTGTGTCTTTTTTATAGCAAAGCACCACTTTCAGAGAACTGTAATTTGTTGGAATGTCTTTCCCTGGTTCTGTTCTCTTTGACGAGCTAAAGACTCGTGTCCAAATACACATCCCACTGGAAGTACTGTACATAATTAATTACAGCTCACTGGCCAAACAAAATCAGTCAGAAATACAGTTTTGAAAAAAGCTTTGAAAGCCCTGTTATTGTAAAATATACTTTAAGAAAAAAAAGGGTACAATTTTAAAAAATATCTGGACTGATAACCAACACAGCTCATATATTTACCAAGAGAACCCACCTCTCGAAAACTACATGTTTTTAAAAAGTGTTTGTGCATTTAAATACAATGAAACACCTTTTTATCCCATGATAAACTTGATTACATATGGATGAGCAATGGCACAGAACATTTTCAGAAGGAAACCTAAGTCTGTGATGGGCAGACAGGTAGCTCTCTGTGGCCTTCACTTTTCTGGGGTGAGTGGGAGTACTGGTTACAGCTACAGAGATACAAAAATAGAGCTTAATATTTCAAGTTTGTTTTAACATAGAGTCCATTTTATTGGGTTTTTCTTCCTAATGACATTTTGGACATCTTCGCATATGCAAAAAAATGTGCATTTGACATATTCAGAGATTTGAAAAATGGTAAACCAAGTGTATCAGCGTTATCCCACAAGGAACAATCCCATTCCACTCTTACCTATTCTTTCCTGTTTGTTGTCTACAGCAAAAGATTGATTGTTTGACCAAGGAAAAAAATAAATAAATGAAACTTTAAAATTACAACTTCATTTTCAACAATGCAACATCAAGACCTTTCCCTGACTAGCAATGCTGTAACAGGGGCCAGTTTTTGGCAGTGATTACCCCAGCCCTGCCTCCTCTCTTGGCACAGCATGTGGGCTCCCAGTAGGGCAGCTGCTCCCTGTGCCAGACAAGGTGTCCAGCTGCCTGCGCCAAAGGCACTTCCAAACCGTCCCAGTGTCTGGTAATACGAGTGTTAAAATGAAAGTCAAGAAAGCTCAGGTCTTAATTCCACACCTGACATTCACCTGCCGTGTCCAGTTATGTGTTGCATTAAGCATTCATGAAGAGAAAAATCCGTCAGCGATTGCCTGTAATAAAAGGGACTGTCCACAGCCCAAGCTGCACACTAGAAACACAAGCTTGCATATGGCTGTGACTCCGCTCATCACGATGTGTCCTGGTGTCCCAGTTACCTTCTCACCTCGGCTGAGGGCTGGTGGGAAATCTGTTCTTTTTCCTTATACACAGAGCTGTACTCCGTCAGCACAGTGGGTTTTACAAACCCATCATGCTGTACATAGGTTTCCCAGGCAACACGTGCAGTACAGGCATCAGTATCCAAGCTACTTGTGTTGACAAACCACATACCATCTGCCATTACTACAGCTGGGGCCTCTACCACTTTGAAGTTTTCAAACTTTCATAAGAGTTATAGTCATGTATCATTTAACAGGGGGAGAAACTAAGGCAGCTGGTGATAGATCTGTGCTGGTACATGGCTGCTGCAGAAGCTACCATGCCATGCTGTCTCTTTGTGGAGGTTTTTGTTTATCAGTAGAAAATGGTAAAAGTGGTGCAGAAAGGGTTGATCAGCTGCATTTCATATTCATAACATGAAAAAAAAATCAACACATAAGCAAAAAGTAAAAGCATTAAAATAAAAGCATTAAAAAAGAAAAATGGTACTTGTTCCTAGATTCTTACCATTTCTTAAGCAAAACAAAGGAAATAAACCACTTTATTTTAAAACTAGACTTCTTTATGGCATCTCTACTATTGAAATAAAGAAGGAAATAGAGCCTGCAATCTGACATGCAAATCAGAGTTCAGCAAGGAGACAGATCTTCTAATTCTGTAGCAAGCACACTAAAACCTGCAAGCAGTACACAGCACGTGCTCATCATTCACGTGTGCTTCCTTCCCTTCCTTGCTAAATCGGCACTAGACACAAGGAGAACAAGGCACAACATGACCATGAGCCGTGGCTCTGGCTCAGGCACTGAGTTTCCTTGTAGGTGTCTGGCTCTGCCCCAGCCCTTCTTCAGGGGTCTTCCTCCCCAGCAGAGTGGTAACTCCTCACTGTCTCTCTCAGCAAAGGACATTGGCGTCCATACACCACAGGAGACACAGAAATTAACCTTTCCCCCCCTCTCTCTCTTTTGGAATTGTCCTAGCTGTACAGCAATATTGATTTTATCCATTTAGATGTGTGCAAACATTGAAGAAACAGTAGCTTTTATAAAGGATGAAAACAAAGCTAATTTAAACTTTTTCTTAACAGCAATCCTAAAGGACCTAGGACAGAAAATGAATGGAAGAAGATGCAGTTTACATTACCAAAAGCACTGGCAGACAGCTGCTTAATCCCAGAATTGTCATGTCAATTTAAACCCTTCCCCTGGCAGGGATTCAATTCTTTTCATCCCTCCTGGGAGCTTGAAAAGGTCAGAGACAGAGAACATTACCCTTGTGCACACGCAGGCTTGATTGCCTTTCTCAAAAGGCATCTATGCTTGAGGCTTTGGCTGGCAGTTCAGGGAGGGACAGAGCCAGGTACCCTAACGGGGACGGACGCCCCTCAGCCGCTGCTGGCACCGCACACCCACAGCAGGCAGCCCTAATCCTCACTGGGCCTCAGCATCTGCCAGGCACCCACGAGACCCTGTGGAGCCACCCTGGCTGACAAGGCCACGCATAATTCTAACTGTTTCTGATTGTTTTCAGTGCACATCCCTGTGTAATGCGGCCTGAAGTGGGTTTCACCCCGCTGATACTATGGAGATGCTTTCCCTGTTGTGGCAAAAGGAGTTTTGCTCTTGGATCTTTTGGTTTGCATTTGGTTTCCCTGTTTTTGTATCTAATGAGAGGCCTATCTCCACCTGAAAGATTAGAGGGGAACAACAGAGATACCTGATTCAAAGCTGCATTCATTCACCTGCATCTCCTACAGTGTGCACAAATACCCCACACCTTTCCCAGATCAGATTACTGCAGAGCACGACTCTCACCATGCAGCAAAACCACACTCAGGCACAGCAGAAAGAAACCTTCTCTTCTACGTGTACTGGTGATCTTTACAAACTCAAGGCCTAATTATTACAATTTCTTCTATATAAAAATGGAGCCATGGGAATGGAAAAACTCCAGCTGGGCTGAAACACAAGAGCCATCTGCTCAGCAGCAGGGACTTCAGCAGGCTCCTCTTGGAGCGCTCCTTTCTCCCACTGTTGATGCCCAGCTCAGTTTTTTGCCCAGCCCTCCACGGGGACAAGGGTAGGGACCATGTCTGCCGATACAACACCCTTCAGACCATGGAAATTGCAGATCAGTACAAGAAGGTTTAGCTCGTTCCCAGTCATTTTTTCACGTGCAGGAAAACATGCATGCATACGTGAGTCTGCATTCACCAAAAGAACTTGTAGCATAACCCAGAACAGAAAATCTAGAAGGCTGCTGAACTGCTTACCTCTGATGGGTCAGAGGGTGGAGGACAAAGCAACATGCACTGAAGCTGGGCTGCAGCCCGCCGAGAGGTGCTGAGGAGAGGCTGAGCTGGTCCCTGGGAATGGTACACACAGGTGTTCTGCATTCCCCCCCTCTCCTGACCTCAGACTGACACCAGGAAATCTTATTCTCAAAACTAAGGCATGGCAGAGCAGTCAATAGGAAGTGCAGGAGAGCCCATACCCTGCTTCAGTTCATTTTACCAAAAGCACTGACTGCATACTCCTCCCTCCTCTGACTTCCCAGGGAGCATTTTTGCTCTTTGTCATTTGCAACATCTTCTAGGACCTGCCAAGACTGGCAAAAGTCTTCTCTAAGTGCTTAGCAAAAGTTTCTGCCCTGCACCCACGAGCATGCCAAAACCAGCCTTGGCTCAGCACCACGCTACCAGAGCACAGAGCCTCCTCTCCTGAGCTGCCACTCACCATCCATATTGTGGCTTCTGAACAGTGACTGAAAGGACATTTGGTCCCCAAACCATTTTCCTGTCATGGCTTCCAATCAGTTTAATAAGTTCTCATAGTCAATTTGAAAAATTCAACAAGAGGCTACTGCCTTTTTTTCCCCCTATCAGCTGTGTCATACACTTTCAAGTTTTGAGGAGGTTTAAAGCAAGAATTAGGAATGAATTTACCCTTGTTTTAACCTGAAAGGCTTAGAAAAGTTTAATTTAGTAGAAATAAATTTCTGTGACAAACACTCATGATTTCATACTTTTAAAAGTATTTTTTTCCTAATTCTTCCTAATAATTCAAAGTACCCCTAAATGCCTGGTCATCAGCTATATTATTGCTTACACTGACCCTACGTATATGGGATCACCAAGGCAAGACAATTGAGGTTTCTGCCAGAAAACCACAAATAGAGCTAAAAGAGAACAGATTTATATTAGGGCATTTTTATTTTAGAGGCGATACACCTTGATCTGCTGCAGTCTTTCAAGCAATCATGAACATTTTTCTTCATTCTTTTTCTTCCAGGTACTCCTACTCTATGAAATGCATATTACAATAATACAGGGTAGATATTTTTACAGAGTATAAATCCTTCTCTTTTCTCTCTTAAACTGCCAATTCTAGTTGCTGAATAAAATTATGATAAGTTGTGTCATAGTCTGCATATTAGCACTGGCTGATCAAAAGCAAACTTTGTAAGACAAGCGTCAGTGTAAGCATGTACATTTAAAGAAAGTTTAGACTTTGAACTGAAGGAATAAAAATTAGATCTGCAAACTCATCTTGATATTTGGCCATACCTTTAACAGAGACAATGAGGGAAAAACCTACGCTTTAAATAGTTGCTTTGTTATGCTTGATATTGAAATTCTGTGGACTTTCACAAAAGAAATATCAAAGCCAGAGAAGCAGCAAACAGAAGAAAGCACCAAACTGCAAAATGACTTGTAGAGAATACACTGCAGGAACAGTCTGCAAATTTTCACTGATGGAGGAAAAAAGAAACACAGCGGAAAACATAACTAAACAATCTCATTTATTCAGGCAGATTTATTTTCAACTAGACTCCTTGGGACCATCCTAAAATTACTTCTCAAAGCCTACAAGCTCTAAAGTTGCTGCACGAAGGATTGGAAAGCACATTTGGCTCACAAAGAAACAAAAGAATCTCTTTAAGTATCTCGGTAATACGTGACTCACAACTGCAAGCTGGCTAGGCTACATGCCAAGTCTGTGTCTTGAAATGGCTCATTTATTGGCAAAGTTTTGTCCTGAATTTATCTAGATGTCTTTTAACAAAATATGCCAAAATAACACCTTTGTCTGCAACGCTGCTCCATGTGTTGGAGCCTAGTAAAGTGACACTGTTGTTTTTATTTTGAAATCATAGCTATAGTCATTCCTGGATTCAAAACTCCAAAACCTTTGTGGACTATACTTAGAAAGCTAGCTGAAGATTTTCAATTTCATTTTTTTTGCACAAGACTGTAAGAAAATTACTTGAATGTATTCAATTATCCAAGAGTGAACTGAGCTTGTGAGGCTCTGATTTCTGTACATTCAAAGATCTACACATAAGATAGTGATTCAAGTCCCTATTCAAATGTGCATTTATAGCTCTCTGCTAAACACAATAAAGAACTCCCAGCAGACAGCATTTTTATTTATGTGTGGGTGTACTCCAGCTCTGCATTTTATTCTCGAAGTGGCACTTAGCAATATTTATCCAGTCATTCGAGTCTTTTATAACACATATAGTTTTACTTCTAGATACAATATCAACTTTGGAATATCAATACCATAATATCCTTTCTAAAAAACCATAAAGTTTGCACCATCAGATTCAAGTATATCAAAACAAAATCTTGCTACATTGTTTCAGATTTTTATGGAATGCTGATACATATATGATACTTCCTGACAGGCCTTCGGCTCCATCATGGAAATTACTGTAAATTCACTGTGTCTATAGATGCAGCATCTGCAGCCCATCTCAGCCAGCCTCTGTGCAGTGCAGTGCAGTGCAGTGGTGACTGGCCGTGCCTCTGCCCAGGGCATGACAGTGCACCCTTCACCAGAGGCTGGCCGTGGGCTAATCCCTGTATTTCAGCCACGTGGCAGTAGAATGTGATCTACCTTGAGCCCTGTCCTGACAGCATCTAATAATAAAACCTTGTACTTCCCCCTGCCATGACCCAAGCAATACAGATAACCGAGGCCGCAGCTCTAACCCCAAAATGAGAAAGTGTGATGCACAGCAAGACATCCTGAGAACAGCAAGTATTTAAGGGCATTTTTTCCCATCCTTCTTTCTCATTGAAGAGTGTATCTATGTTCTTGCTTTAGCTCAGATGGGGAGAGAAGATTTGAATTGAGCCTAGTTGTAGACCCTGCTCCCTCATGTTTGCCTCACGTAGCAGTGTCCAAGTTCACAAACCGGATAAAACAGCAGCGAGATACCCTCCAGCAGTGCATCCACAACACTCCCAACAGCACCAGAGATTTACCACACTGGACAAGTTTAGATTAATCCAAATAAAATAATGAAAAATGTGTCATAAGGATGTCAGGTCTTCAGTAGAAACAGTTCTGCTCTGCAGACCTGCACTACTGAATGATATGCATGCCTGACCAGCGTGGTTTCAAACCACAGGGGCATTTTGCTAGTGAATGTTTGCCAGGCAGAATATGTATTTCTTATCACATAAACGACCAAGACTAACCCCATTGTGTGATGGACATTTGCTGCATCTTCTGTTCAGCATCATAAGAGTTTCTTGGATGAAGTCCATCATTTAGATGTTGGCTGGTGCACATGCTTATTTTCAAAGGAGCTTTTAATCCACTTACGTTTAAAAGATTTATTGGTTTAATTATTGGTTTATTTTCTGGTTTATTCCTACCCTTTGATGTTATTGGTTATTATAAAGCTCCTATAAGGGGCTGTTAACTACTCATGTCATTCAGAGATCTATCAAACTGTGATTTAAGGCAGCACACACATTGCTTGATAAAGGGGAAATCATAAATTCTTTTTCACTCATTAAACAGAACATTTTGCAAAATGTTTTCATAATGGTGACATGAAAAATATATCTGCATTGGGACTGTCTGAAAGAACATAAAGCTGAGGAAAGAAGAGAGGTGAATTTTCAAAGTGCCACTATCTCATGGCTGTGGAGGTAAGAATATCACAGAATACTGTGTCAGGGGAGCCCCACAGAGTCTGAGATCTGGTGTGCTGAAAGAGCAGCACTCAAGGAGCTTTCAAATAAACTTCATATTCTCACTGTAAGAAGGCAGAGAATGGTGCCTAACCTCCACCCTCAGCAGGAGAATTGGTGTTGCATATGGTGTGGAGTTACATCTCTTTCTTAAGAAAGATGGCAGGTAACAAGGCTTGTTCCTCAGGCCTTGCACACTGGAAAAATGCATTTTCTGTACCAAGGAGAATTAAAAAGCTTATTGTGTATCCATTTGCATTACTTTGGAATGCTGAATGGTGCTTTCTAACATACTACTTTTCTGTTGTGAGAAAATCAATAGTCTACAATGATTTTCAAACCTCTATAGGATCTGCTAACACCATATGCAAAAATTTGGAAATGTTAATTTTTATTTTCTTCTAAACAGATGAAAAGTAGACAGCAGCTATAAGCATGTCAAGATTTAAAATAGTAGTTCAAAATTTGCCTATGAGTTTAGTAACAAGGCATTAGATCTCAGTGGAAGACCAAATGAAAAGATTTTTTTTAATATGATAATGAAATGCAGACTGACACTGAAAAGTTGAGTGCCAAGTAACAGGTTCCCAAATGAAAGAGGTCAGATTTTAGGAAGCTAAGTAAATGTGGAAGACTGAAAACAGTAGTGCTGCCCTCTAAACCAGACTCTTAATATTTAGAAACCAAAATGCAAACTTAAATTTAGTCCAGATGTTAATGGTGAAAAGCATTAAAATGATCAGTCCATCAAATTGCGATTCCAAATCCCTTCCAAAGTATATGTGCCTTCCCAAATCCACTGCAAATACAGCCTGTAGCTTTTGGCAGTTAAACACCCCATGGAGGCCAACTCGAAAAAAATCTCTCACTTCCCTTAAAACAGTCCAAAAGAAAGATTGTGCACCTGAATACTACCAGATTATCCGAGCGAGTGCTGGCAAAGTTGCTAAGAACTTAGAAGAAAATGGTGCAGGGTACATCCTATTCTTGCAATTCCCTCTCATGATTTGAAGATGCTCTCACGTCTCTCTGGCACAGGCCCCCCAAGGATCGCACTGAGAGCAGCTCTCCCGGACCCAGGTTACTTTACATTTCATAAGGTAAAGCCAGTGCTTTACAACTTCTCACCTTAAGAACCAGCCAGACCAATTAATGAAGCACCTGGTGTGGCTACATAATGAGAAACTTTGTCAGCTTTGCTTCTGGATGGACTGAAATGTATCTTACCTACACTGAATATACTGCAATAGATCAGTATATACTGAACCAGGTGTGCAGATGGGTTTTATAGACCGAGTTTCATTAAAATCATGTGAATCCTACAGTCATTGTAGCACTGAGTCAACTACAGGAAAGTAACCTTTCCTACTGCTGGTGTGTGCCACCACTGGATTCTTAAAATTAGATGACAATGCACGAGGAAAAGGTACTTAAATCATTTGCACTGCATTTCTCAAAAAGCTTCTTTCCCACTAGACACTCTTAGCTCTGACACTGTATCTGATCTGCAGCTCCACCCTTGCTGTTTCCTGTGGCGTCAGGTAGCAGCAGGTAGCTGTATTCAGCACCCTTTGTATGGGCCACTGGGATGAAACTGCTTCCATTTCAGCTGGCATGCAGAGAGCAGGCTCCAGAGATATGAGCTTGTTGGACATCAATTCCTAAATGCCAGCCAATACATACAAACCTAATTCAGAAACAATCAAGGTACTCCTTCTTACACCCAAACATTGTTTAAGGCCATTAGAGATGCCTGCTGTTCACTTTGATGGAAACCAAATTGCACCCACGGTCGTGCAGAGTCTGAAGGTCATACCTCACTGCTGGAAAAGCGTGCAATCTGTATTTTTAAAGTTCCATGTATTATTTCTTTTCAGGCCACAAAACACATGTAGATTTTCACATGATCCTTTTTTTGCATGCTAGGAAAGCCCCATCTCTCTTGTGGCCTAAAGCAATGTCACCGTCTTTCCCTGTCAGTGCTGGGACTGTGACACATGGTGGCTATATGAAATGTCCCCAGCAAACACCTCCACATGCTGTCTTCCTTGATTTTGATGTAAATTGTTAAAAAGGTAGTTCATTTTAGGTCATTCTGACCTTGAAGTCAGGGACTTTGTAAAAATTTAGTCATTCTTCCTTCTTGATACAAACCTACTGGTTTGATTGTCCTGCCTTGATCTTATTTCTCACTTTACATTGGAGTTTTGTCTCTGGATCAGTGTATTCACTTTGTCTGAATCACATGGGAAAATAAATTGAATATATTTTTATCAATCTGTGTTTATCAAGAATGAATATCATAACTGAGTGTAGCTTGGGTGGGTTACATGGGCAGGAAGGGCTGTCAGGAAGCCCTGTTTGGCAGGGATTGCACATTTCAGGAAATGTCTGAACCTCAGAAGGCCGAGTGTGTGGGTTTGTCTCTCCCTTAACCTGTCCTTTCTCCGTCAACACACGGGGGATGAGATCCTACAGATACTCCACCAAACAGTGCCCTCACCCACGAATGTGTCATCATTCCTCACGCCCTGAGCTGTTACTCCGGTTACTGCTATTCCAGTGCCTCCCGGGGCAGTCTCTGCACAAAGCTGGGCCCCACCTCCTTGAGAGGAAATTAGATTAAAGGTGGCTTGCAGTCAGAAACCTTCCTGTTTCTGGATATAGACCCAAATGTGCCACGTTAAACTAGATCGCTGATAAAGTCTTAAAAGGATGGCATCTGCCAAACAGCAGGTTGCAAATTTCTGGCTGATTTAAGTATCTATGGCAAAATGAATATTCTAAAACAGATTATTCTAAGCTTGCCTTTTTTTTTTTTTTTTAAGTATTTAAATATAAAAAATTTTCTATAATGGCTCTCTTAAATGTAAACGCATATATTCTTTGATGGGTCATAAAAATATTATTTCATGGTATTCTAATTTTTGGACTTGAAGTCACTTCAACAAGAACAAATAAATTTTGGTCATGTGAGGTTTTAAAGCAAAGAATGACTTAAATATTACAGTATTTTTGTCTTGATATGTGTATTACATATATTCTGCCCCATATTTGTGTCTGTAAGTAAATACATGGGTTTGTGTATCTGTAAGAAATACTCTAGCCTCCAAAATAGGTAAAGATTTTAAATATAGAAATAAGGCCAAAACTACCTCATCAGATAAAAAACTTTTCAGAACTCTTCCCTAATTTAGGAGGAATTTGCCTGTAATAATGCCCTAGCTGAATCAATAAACATCATTAACTACAAACAATTTCCAAATCTGTTCCATTTTCCCAGACCCAGTACATTCTTTCAACTGAACTGAGTGATTTTCCCTGATCACAACGGATTAACATAAGCATAGGTTTAGACTACATCATTTAACAAACAGTTTGTTAAAGATGTATCTCTTGTTCTGCCACGGCAGTGGAAGCCATTACCAACTGCCTGTGTTAATTTTGCAACAGATCGCAGTGGAGATCTGTACAATCCATTAATCTAACAGGGGTTTTCCAGTACTCCTCTTTCCATTCTTCAAATCTGTAAAAGCCTATCACTTCTTATTAAATAAACCATGAAAGAATTTTCATGATAGCTGCAAGCTACAACTACTCTCATTTGTTTATTTAGAATGATGCAGGAACCAGGGCTAAAGATTAGTCACAGTAATGTTGATGATAACATGTGAAGAAAAGGCATGTATTTGGTCTACAACCACAGATGGCTAAATGTATTTGTGAAAGCTGCCAAGCACAATGAAACAAAGATGTGGCAGTTGTAACAAGCAAAACGCAAAAATGTCAGGAGTTTTTATCAGAAAAATCAGCATGCGTGAAGTCAAATGCACATGGCAAGGTGAGGGCACACGAACAACTACAAAGCACAAGCAGTTGTGTTTTCCAGCCCTGCAGAAGCGTGGGCAAATGAAGCAAACAAATCCCATCAGCTGTGCTTGTTGTCTTCTGCTTAAATTACCCACCCACTGAACTGCTGCAAAGATCCTATTTATGGGTTCAGTGCCTGCTTTCAGACTCTACCTTGCACAGATCATGTTATGTTGTCTAAAACAAGACCAAAAAACTGCACAAAAAGCAAATTTCTGTGCCAGGGTTACCTGAGCTGCTGACCCCACATGCATTGGAAAGAAGCAGGTGTTAGCTCACATAGTCTCAGATTTACCCTTAACTCCAAGTGCGTTGGTGAATTTTCCCTTCACAGGTGGTTGGCAGTGTTTATGAAGAGAATGACTCCTTTCTCCTAATATTATACTCACAGAAAATCGCTTAAAAAAATAATTGGTGTACATTTAATGGTGTAATGTGATAGTGCAGTGGCTGAAAAATTAGTCACAGTCAACTGCCTGAACTCTGCAAAACAACATGGTGGACAAACTTAGCTGCTGGGGCTCCAGGGGAGAAGAGTGGGAAGGGGCAGGGTGATAGCCAGTAGATACATCAGAGCTAGCTGCAAACAAGAATGAAAAGATCAGGTCTTGATGCTTATGGTTCCTCCAGAAGTAATCAGAAAAATGAGTTATTCAGGGTAGCCTTGGGAAAACCACTGTCAGGGTAAAGGGAATCACACACTGGGATGGTGTCTGATTACAATGTCTAATACCAGATGCATTAAGACCAAATACAGTATAGTTTCTCGATTAGACTTTGGCCAAAGGGATGATTGCACCAGTAACTTTAGCTTATGAGGAACAGAATACTAAGAACAACAACCATCATTGCTTTAAACCACCAGGAAGTCCAAGCCATACCAAGGAAAAGAAACATCCAATTTCCTGAAATCATTATACTGAAGTTCAGTGTGAGACACTGACCCTGGTCAGTTCAGAAGTTTGGTACCTGCATACAGGGCAAATCAAAAACTAGACAGGTTTGATAAACAGAGAATCCAGAAAAGCCTCATATTGCACTGCTGAAAAACTCTTACTGGGAACAGAGGATGGAGAGCATCGAATGGCTTTTGAAACATTTCTGATAGGACCAGAGTAAAGGCTTCATTTTTTTTCATCAATGCCTCCAAAACAGCTGCAGTAGTTTACGATGCTTGTGCTTATCTTAAAGAGCAACATCAACATATCAGACGGAATTCTTACACCATGCTCCCAGATCTGTCACCAACAATTGGGAAAAACGTCAGTAAAATCTATGTGGTGAGTTCATTAGCTTCAAGGCACTCTGGAAACGCAAAATCCAGTACAAATACTGAATGTGAGTAAGTCAAAATCCTGAAAAGGGACCACAAGGAGGCAAGAATAAAATTTTTAATGAAAAGAAAGCCCTACAGATGCTAAGAAAGAAGAAATGCAACTGATGTCCCAGGAGATAGCTAAGAGCTCTTCTCTCTTGTGAGATGAGAAGCTGGGGAAGGTACACTTTGACTGAGTTTTCTTCTGGCCAAGTAAAGGCCCCTAAAGCCCTTTTAGAACAGCCAGAGTAGTACCTTCCCTGAGAAGCCTTGTACACAAAGGGCCCACCACTCATGGTGGCAAAAAAGGGGCAGAATGAAGCACTTTTCTTCTTTTACTTTCACAAACAAAATTAACTTTTCACAGGCCAAAACATCTGGGATCAGGGGCCAATGTAAGTAACCCAAGAAGATCAACACAAGTCAAAAAGAGATGCTGGCTGCTGAGGGCTGGAGACTTACTGGGAAAGGATCAAGGATGTGTTCTCTCTCTGGCTTAGTGACTTCAAGCTGATTCAGGTGATGTGCATGTGCCTCTCAACAAAGCACCAAGGGCATATCTTAAAAGTGTCTGACAAGCAGCAGAACTAGTGAAACCCATGGAGACCGCAGCAGAAGACAATCCTGCCAGCAAGACAGAGCAGCCATCCTGAGGGCTGCAGAGATTCAGGATTTTACAGTGGAAGTCATCAAACAGGAAGCCTGCAAGACTTTGCCAGGCACGAAATTGTGCCAGGGGACTCCAGCTTGCACAGAGGCTTCTGTTCTGCATATTGAAGACGGAAGCAAAATGAAAACCTGCAAGAAGCATGAGACAAGACTTCTTTCACCTTCAAAGAGGAATGGGTTTCTTTTCAACTCCTGGTGCTAGGCACTGAAACAACAGGTAAAACTGCAACCACAGGAACTTCTGAGAAATGATGCCTGCAGGCGACTCCCTCAGAACTGTCATCCTCCCCTATCCCCAGAGCCCACAGAAAAGAGGAATCTTTCAGAATGAGATAAGAGTCAGCAAATTAAAGCTCTCCTGGACCAAAGGAAAATAAAGCAAACTCTACCATGGGACTCACATTAAGCCTTTTTTATCTCTTGTTATCAGAGGAACTATCTTGAAAATCTATAGTGATCATAATTGTTATGCTACCCTGTAGAAAGGAAAGCTTTTGTAGTGAAATCATAACCCAAGCCACTTAGTGATTAGCAGCTCAAAAGTGGCACTTTCAACTCCATTCAGATATTCAGTAGCATCACTGAAGTATGGCCCATCAAGTGCTCCAGCCCATCTTTCAAGAACACTAATTTCAGGTTGTTGCCTCAAAAAGACCCACTAAAGTCTAGGAACAAACCTGTTGTGGGGCTAGTGGGATGGAAATCCTCATTTTTACAATTATTGCCTGTCTATTGCAATACACAGACTCCCACATCCCCGATACCGGCCTGTGGCCACTCTCTCCATACAGGTCAGGGCTGGATCTTTCCCTGTACTGGCCAAACTTCAGGATGATGAAGGCATATGCAGGAATCACCAGATCCACACCTAACAAAATAAACCAAGGAAATAATTCAAAGACCTATTTAAAAAAAAAATTTATGTATGACCTCACTATGAAGTGGCCCTTAGGGATATGAAACACAGTGATTGAAATATGAAATCAAATAAGCAATATTGATTTGCATATTAGTTCACTTTTTATAATTTAATTTCAATTTCTTAAATTAGTTACATCCTCTCTGTTGTGACAGCTCCAACAAATAATTCATTGTTATCAGATATTTATTATTGTTAATCATGAACTTGGACTAGTGGGACACAAAGACTCACTTTTGGTTGCCTATTTCAGCGGCCACTGTGCCATATCTCTAGGGTAGTTCAATGTACTATACTATACTCTTAGTATCCCAATGGGTTTAAATTGCAATAATTTAACTTACCCACTCAAGCCAGAAACAGGTGTGAAATAGTTTTTCTGATCAAAGTGAAAAAAAAAAAAGTTTATTTTCCTATAATTCTGCTTTTTTTCTCTTTCTAAAAGAACATGGATTGTCTTTATTTTCACATCTGGAATTTACCATAATAGAAAATACTAGTGAAGTGTTTTCCTTGCTGCCAAAGAAAGCATTGTACAATTGTCGCCAATTTTTGGCCCATGCAGGCACGAGAGAGGAGGTAAAGATAAGAGAGCGTGTTTTCAGCTTGCATCGGAGAAAACAAGAGTAATCATCATTTAAATGAGTGTATTTTTCTCAGTTGTCAGAATTACAAGTCCCCATGTGTTAACAAATGGAAAATAACACATTCATTGCAGTCAATCTAAAATAATCCCAGCGTGAAGGAAGCCAGCAGCAGCCCTGCCAAGACGTGCAGCGTCTCACCGTGACCGTACAGACTCCATGGTCACAAGCAGAGAGGAGCCCACGATTGCATTTAAATGATGATAAGGCTGCCAGCACTGCTGTACCTGGGAATCACAGTTTATACTGCAAAACAGCAGAACATCACACCTGCACACTGACGGCTGTTCACTTGAATGCTGGAAAGCTTAGGGAGCTAAATCATTAAGCTGCTGGAAAAATGATGCATGTCTTAAGTCCTGACATATGGAATAGCTTTCCCACTGTCTTCTTCTGATTCAGAGTAATTTGAAAACTATCCATCTTCTCTTGATCTTTAATATACTCATTTGTCCCACGATCTCATCACACTTGTATTTGTTGATTGAGGAAGCTCAGTGGTATGAATTAAATAGTAATTGCTCACAGAACAGAAATTGCTAGAGAAAGTTTTCAGCTCGTTGAAATGCACAGATCTGTATCCCAGGAGTGTCTTACTAGAAACATCTTCGTTATGTTCACGGTTTAACTGTGTCTTACACTTTCCCAATTAATAAGATTTCATAACCCCTGAGGTTTATGTGCAAGCAGAAATTGTCAGTGAGTTTTGAATCCTGGATACTCAAGCAAAGTAACGACTTTGGCTAATAAATCCCTCAAGTAACAATTAGTGTTATCAATGTAATATACATAGTTTATGATTCCAGTAAAATTGCCAAATGTCTTCTTTTATATATTCAGACAGACACAGTCACAAGGTTTAACTCCTAGGAACACAGAAATTTGCTCTGCCTACTGAACAAGCAACCAAGAGGGCTTTCTGCCAGTTAAAGCTGTGTCCCTCACAGGAGTGACCAGTGCTCCTTCTACTGCATCAAGAGTGCAACAAGGCTGTCACCAAGTCAAACCCCCAAGGCTTCATCCCAAGCCACTGAAATGAACAGTGTTCCAGATGCAGGCCCTGGAGATTTTAAAATAGACATACATACATTTAAAAAAAACAGAGGGGAAAGAAAGGAAGAGTAGACCTTTTACATCCTTTATTACTTCTCTATATGCCCTGTGTTGGCTTCTCCACACCCTCTCTGTGTCTGCCACCGATATGTGACCAGTGCACCCAGTTAAGGAAAGACTGACTGATGGAAACTGTTCCTCTTCTCGTCTGAGGACAGTGGGTTTGCATAGCAGAAGCCAACGCTATGCCCATGGCTCAGGGGACAGTTGGGATACGGGGTTTTCTTTGAAGTCCTGCTATCCACCAGCTAAGGAGAACACTGCTTAAAAAAACATAAAATGAAAGAACTCAGTTTCAGCCTATTTTGTGTTTATGTCCACACACAATACAGATTTATTCTATTTAATAATTCATTCAGTTGTTGTGTGAAATAAAGTTATTTCCCAGCGTTTTGAAAACCTGGAATTCGGAGTTGTCACAGGCTCTATTCTGGCACAGATGAATACTTGACCTTGTGCAAGGAAAAGTGGTGAAGAGATCTTGTACGTCTACCTGTCTGCAAATCCCAGTTTTCACATTTTTCCAGTACAGTAACTCAAATACCTCCAGCAGAATCAATAAGGTAGTATTAAAAGTAGAATCACAGAATGGTCTGGGGTAGAAGAAACCTTTAAACATCTTCTCCAGCCCCCCTGCCATACACTGGGGTATCTTTCACCAGGATCAGGTTGCTCAAAGCCCGTCAGACCTGGGGCTTTGAACAATCTGATCTGAGGCAGGAATTAGTAACAGAAATACGCACCATCTGTAACATTTTACAGTAGACTCTGTAGTCCTTAGCTTATACTAGAATTTATTAGAATTTGTTATAGCTTCAATAAAGCACTTTAGAAAATATTCAATAAAGACCTGAGATAGTCAAAGGTATACTGTAAAGGAAAAACAGAATGAGTCCTGCATTTGCAGCATTTCCTTCTTGTGCCTCACTCAGTTAGGATAGTGAACTTAGGCTATTTACTTTTCTATTTAAACTTTGCTTTCAGGGGTTTTTTTGTGGGTTTTTTGTTTGTTTGTTTGTTTTTTGTTTTGTTTGTTTGGTGGGTATTTTTGGTGGTTTTTGTGTGTGTGTGTGTGTCCTTTTACACTCTGGAAGACTGTTTCAACCTGAGATGAAAAACAAGTGCAGCAACCCCTACAGCAATGAAAGCATTTCTATTCAGGTTAGGTCTTTTAGTGTGTTTGCTTTCAAAACCTACTTTTTGTCTTGAAAAAATCTTACCCATCCGTGTCTTAAATTGATTCACAATCCTCTGAAAATTGCCACTCCTGACAATGCAGCTGATGAGCCACTTGCTACCTGCTTCAGGTTTCTGGGGTTTACACCAATATCACAGTTTTATGTGCCTCTTAATTACATTCAGCTTTATAAAAACCCCTAGTGACACAGTTTAAGAAATACTAGGTGCACCTGAAAGGGGAAAAAGCATAATCAAGAGAAGCTTGAATTCTGAATGCCAGTTTTACAGACACAGCAGCAGCTTTTTCTTTATCAGCTGAGGATCACAATGCCTTTTTGTCCTTAGCTGCACTTTAGAAATAATGAAAATGGGCAAAATAAAATGAAATCAAATAACTAGTAAATCTTTTTCTCCTGTTTATATTAATTTATATATGTATGTTGACCAGATAGATGCAGTGCAAAACAGATTTTGAAGACATAAGTGAAATTCCTGAAAATTCAGACCTTTCAGTCTACTTTGCTTTGTCTTTTGAGGCATTTCATTTCCAGATAAGAAAATAGACCTGGATCTCTTGGGCAGGAAGAATGAAGTAGAATTTGCTCTTTAACTAAGAGCATACAATGCTCCAGGTTTATTGATATCTATCTTCTATGTCTCGAGAGCCAACAAATATTCATGAGACCGTATTGTATTAACCAGCTTAACCTGCAATGGAAAATATATTTTTGAGATTTATAGTGATCCTGGGAACTTCAACTAGCCTCCCAGTATACAAAGAAAAGTGCAACCTACTTCATGTGGCAGCCAAATCTGTCACGGAACGAAGCCCTGCTGTATCCTGACTGCCATTAAAAGCAGACTATTTAAGAGCAAAGGATCATGACATCTGCTCTACCCACTTTTTTCCAGTGTTAATTTTCAAAATCCTTCCTTCCCCAGTAATTCATGGAAATATGAGTAAGAGCCAAATTTTAAAACACGCAGATTTTTGACACTAGAAAGTGTTAAGATGAGAATAGAGAGAAACTTCTCTATGCCCCATGTCAATTTCTAGCCTCCAGCTCCATGCTGAGGATGCCACCTCCACAACGAGCCAAAGGTCTGTTCTATTAACATTTCTCTTTTCTTGTTGTCCTTGTTCCACTTCCATGTCATCAGTTATCACTTTGGCCATCGCTGTTCAATCTGCAAACTCTTGGCCTGAAAAGGAAATCAACCATTTTCCATCCCTTAGTCCTGAAACATGGTAGTGGCAGCCACCCTCCAAAGAGTCTTAATACTTCAGCATTTATCCATATAGGCATAGCTGAGGAACTGCTGCCTGAGAGGTGGGGTCTGACACAAAATATCATACACAGACCAAACAAAACCATCCTTTGAAACAGATTCATAACTCCTGGATTTCAGCTGTCACACAAAGGAGACCTTCTCACCATCTCTCCTAGTTTTCAAATAAGCATGTCAACATACTCAGCCTCTTGGCAGCATCACACAGGAGAGCTCACATAACACAGGTTTTTCTTAAAGGAAGATCTGAAAAAGTATTTTAGAGGAAATTAACTCTGATTCGCAGATCTGAAATGAACAAAATCTAAATTTTTTTTTTCCTAGAGAGACCTTATTCCAATTAGGCAGATACAGTGCAGAACCTACTGGATCAGCAAAATTGTTTAGGAACATTTCAAGGACACTTCACAGCCTGAAGCACACATGCGTACTCTCACACATTCAGGAATTATTTCCTTGCAAAACTTTGGCTTTTCTAACAAACTGAAAGAAAACCTTAACATTAAATTAAATCTAAATGCCAAAGAAATTAATAAAATGGCACTATTAAGGTTCCTATAACCCTATTTTAATTGTATACATTTATACTTTAAGTATCTATCTAAATTATCTGTTTGTGATAAAAACATGCCCTAGAAAAGAAAGGATGACAAAATGTAGCTTTTGGAAATTCAGTGAGTTAATTTCTTAACTTTTTTCATTTCAACATCAATGTTTCAATATTTTGTGAGATTTAGTAAAATTTCATATCCTTGAAAGAAAGAAAGAAAGAGAAAAAATATAACTATTAGAGATTAAGATCTAAATTTTCTTAATTTGGAACTATTTGGCTTTAGTTGATCAGGCTGATGGGGTTGATACACAGAGACAGTAGAAATTAATAAAACTGTTCCGTAATAATATGACGAGTTTTCAAACAATTTCAAGCATCAGTCTGAAACCCGTTCCCATAGCCATTATTTATATCATATCCAGAATTGTGCTATTAACAACCATTCTTCAGTGCTAAGTAAGGCTCAAACACTTAATACTAGTGTAAAAAGTACAGTAATTTTTAGTTCCTAAAGCTAACTTGCATCAAAACCTCTCCTCAGGAAGTAAGTCTGAACCAGCAAAGCACTAACCTTCAGCATGGCAGCAAGTAATACAATTCCTCCTCCAGCAAAACCATAATTTCTCAGACATAGGCAGGAGAGACCAAACTTTCTGATCATAAACCAACTTCCAAAATCACGTTGTCATGCGACACTGCATGTGTTGGAAAAGTGAAGGGAAGAAGAGGGGCTGTGAGGGCTACGTGCAGGTGACCTGTGACAGGGATTTCCTGGGGGACCAATACAACTGAGAGACAGCACTGCCCAGACCAGCTTGGAAGCCCCTCCAGGCTCGTTGTCTGCCATGGCTCCTCTGCTCTGGATTGCATGGGAGACTGTATTGCTCCTAGGAGAGCAGAGCCTTTCAACAAGTTACATATTATGGTCACAGCATGCGAGCGATGTGACTGGTGTATGAGGGGGTAACGGTTCAGGAGCTTCAGGCTGGACACTGCAGCCTGTGGCACCTACTGAGCCTGACTGTGTCAAACTGGGAGGAACCTGGTGAACCTTTGTGCAGTACAACAGATGCATGTGGTAGTTTTGTTTATTTATGCTGGCAAAAAAGCTGTTTCTAGAATATCTGTTAGTGAACTGAAATGGTAAATGCCTCCAAACATGATTGTGAAGTACTTCTGGAGTGACCTCCACAGCAGAAAACTTCAGCACACGCAGCACTGATAGCAACATTTGCAGTCCTGGTTAGAACAGCAGGCAAGAGTGCAGGAAGTATCAGCCCCAACGGGTTTCCCCTCTTCTCTTCCAACCTGCATTCAGTCCAAGGAACTCTCCTGCGCGCACACGACCTATCAAAATACTTTGATAAAAGCAAATGGTGGCGGTGCTCCATTCCCTCACTGTTCTACTGAACTCCAAATGTTGAGGGCATGGCTGTTTGCTGCCATGTCTCCCACCTGGACCCACGCACCACAGAGGCATCAACAATGCCTGGCTGCCGGCTGCCCATGACTGGGAAGCTGTGGGAAAGGCCTGCTGCCAGCCAGGGGGGCACAGCAGCCAACCCAGCTAGAGGCAATGGTGTAGGGGGCAGGGCAGCTCCAGGACACGCCACAGCTCCAGCTCACTGGATAGGACTGGGACATAGGCAGGGAGGAAGTCTGGGTGGATCACTTTGGGTCACAGAATGTTTTCACTTATTTTGATCAAAGGACAGTAGAGCTGGAATTTAGCAATAATTTGTTGAGCCAGCCTGTGAGATGCAGCGGTATTTTGCAGTACTCAGAACATAACTGTAGTAGCAGCTCTGACTGAGAAATCAAGTTATAACTATGACATGCTGAGTGCTCAAATAACTGTTATTTTGACAGACCGGCCCAGATTCTCATCTCATTTCTTGAGAGAAATGCTGTATTATTTCATAAAAGAACTCCTGCAATACCCATTTATGTCAAAATAAGAACATAATGTAGACTTGCAGTCAAGGATAATCAAAATTTCTCTCAAAAAAATTCTGTGTTATGCTTGCATCTTGAGAAAGCTGCTAGGGTTGGGGTCAAAATTTCAAAGTTTGCAGTTTGTGAAGGAATATTTATTTCTTTATTCTTGGTGTATTAACAGAATTATAATTTAGTTTTTGATGTTTTCAAAGGTGGACATAAATTTATTTTATTTCTGCCTTTGCAATGTAAAGGAATGGGTGCAATACTATCAAACTATAAGCATATGCAGGGAAGGCAATACTAACCCTTTGCTTTTCCTGGGGATTTTCAACTTATTGAGGAACTAGATCAGAAGAAGTGTGTCTCTCTCCTCTTTATCCAAGAGAAAAAAGATGTGATAACTAACATTGCTCCAAATTCCTGCAGCCATTTAAATCTTCAACTCTTTTGAATTTTGATAAGGCTTATATACACACATGGCAGTGATAAGTAGAAGTCTGTATTAGACTTTCATTAGCTATAATTCCATCCTAAGACCGAGAATCTCATACTACAGACACAAACATTGTAAAAAACCTTTTGGTTTTGCTCATGTAGGACTGAGTTATTGGAGTGAAAAACTGTGCTACAAGTCTTGCAAGAGCAGACTGCTAGAGAGTGATGTTTTTTTTATTTCCTGCTGGGACAGAAATATTATAAAGAGTAAGCTGAATGAGCAGAAATGCTACAAAACCACAAGAGCTGCTTGGTCTTTGAACATCCCACTCAGGTGCACAGCAGAAGCAAAAGGTGCAGCCCGGCCCTGGGTGGAGGGAAGACCAGCCAAAATGGAAAAGTGTAGCCTGGAATTCAGGGTGTATTTTGCAGGAAACTGAGGCTTCTTTCTGTATCCAGAATAGCATTATCTATCTATGATTTACCTAAAAATTGAGCAGTGTCTGAATGACATGTTCCATGCGCAAACTCAATAGTGGCTCTGCATGAATTTTCTAAGATGACACGCAGTGCATTCTATAGTTCAGTTCTCATGAAACATTTGTAAACTGCTGACAGATAATACAGCTTGAGAAAATACCCAGCATCCAGGTTCCTTCAAAAGAAAACAATTTCATTCCTACTCCGTGACCTCCGTGGTTAGAATGTGCCAAGTTTAGCAGTTACCAGCCCATTGCTAAGGTTTACTGCACTAAAATCCAGATGTGCTACTACTAGCAGTCAGCAGCAGCATTCCCAAGGTCCATAAGATCCATATTTTAAGCCGTATGTTTCTTGATGGCAAAAGAAAAAAAAATGACTGCAAATGTTATGTCAGAAAAGTAGCAAAGCTAAAAGAAAAAAGACCTGAGAGAACAAATATTTTCTTTTTTAAAAAGAATCTTTCTCTAAAACGAGTAGAGTGCATGTACCAAGAATATTTTACAATGATAACAAGTGCCATATGGTTAGCTAATATCTGATGCGCACTGGTGTTCCAGCACTATCATTTATGCTTTGCTCTATAATCTAGCAGATGAGCTGATTCACCCTAGTTTCAGTTTCTCCTACTCCTGACTGTGTTAATTTTTTATCAATTAATAAATCTTGCACATATTTCTACAGTCGTGACCAGTCTTAGCACATCTGATCTTGTTCTGAGAGAAGACTACCTCAAAGAAGTAAATAAATATGGACTTGTGTCCAGCTATTAATCCTTCCTCTACAAAAGCTGGACCTCTGGCTCATACTCTGCCTGTCCGTCACTTGGCTGGGTGACTTGTCCTAATTCCCCATTTCAGAGCTGGGATCAGCAAACAGGAGGATGTCCTGGGCACCTCTGGAGCTGCGACCTCCAAGGAGTTCCTCTCCCACCAGCTGGAGGATTTCTTCCCCTGGGTCCCAAAGTATTTGTAAGACCTCCCTATCCACCGTGCTGCCCTACTACCTCATGTTACAAACTTGCAAGGCAGTCAGGCTTCTCTGAAAAATCCAAATTTTTTTGAAAACTAGTATGGGATCAGATTAGTGACAGCACAGTCTCCTAAAGAGAGCAGCAGAAACTCAGTATGGGCTAGAGCTAGGATGGGCCCATCTGAGAATCTTGTCCTGAATATTTGATACGTATAGGGTACAGAGCCAGGCCGTGTTAATCCTGGGGGACGTCAATCCCCATCTGTCAGGACGGAGCAGTGCCTGCTCCCGAGTTGTCTGGCCCCATGCCACAGAGCACAGGTGCCCGGCAGTAACAAGTGTGTGGCCAGCCTGCAAAGCACGGCAAGCAGCATTGCTCCTGCAGGAGGTTCTGCTCACGTGCCAGCACCAAGAAGACAGCCAGAGAGAAGCTGAGTAATGGTACTGGAGGTGGTATAAGTTCTTCACCTGATGTCTAATTTTCAGCAAAAGCTGGACAATGATTGTGGGTTCTTAAACATAAAAAAAGATTTCACATACTGGCGTTTGCTAAGAAACACCAGCCTTGACTCAAGCATGTGCACCAACAAGCTGTGAAATGGGTTTGGGACAGAAGTGCCATCTGGCTACAGGCAGTCCTTGAGTTCGCCCTTGAGTGCCTGCGCTGTCAGCAGTGGCTGTCTGTGCATCCCCTTCCCTTCCCTTCTCCAGAGAACATCATTCCAAAGCAGCCTCGTTGGCCGGGTCAGGGGACAACTGCATCCCTGCCTGCTGCTAGCGGGGAGTTCCAGCACTGAAGTGGGAACACTGTCACTGTAGCGCTTCCTCAGAGCTGGTTCTGCCTATGGTTTGAAGATACCCCTATTGGGAGCAATTTTACAGCCATGTTACCTTGCTAGTTATTGATTTCTTTACTTTTCAGAAACTATTAACCATGCAGTTGTTCCCTACCTGTAGAAACATCTATATTGCAATAATTGTAGAGAAGATTACAGTGGAATGTATTTTGCCTAGTACAGAGTACTAAATGGCAGTATTGTTTTATAGTGAAATCCATTTTGCTACAAATAAAGTAGGTCTCTTAGGAAAAAAAAAATTCTGCCAGTAACTGAACATCTCTGCTAAATTTTGGAGCACAAGAGTTTAACATTGCTCTCTACACATGCACATTATTCCTTTTGGGCTGTGTTCTTATAGCCAGTCAATCATGGGAGCACATTCAGGGTCTACAGTTTCAAAGTAGTGACCCTATGATTACCTACAGGAACTTGCAGGAATTTAATCTTTCCCAGTGACTTTTTTCCTCCCTCACTTCCCATTTATTGGAGATTGTGAATATAACATATAAGTAAGGTCTTCATCTTTGCCTTGTTTTAACTTTTTCACACCTGTGTTCACTGCACATCCCCATGGCAGTTTGTTTTGTAAACACATATTTCTGTTCAGCACCAGAATTTTTCTGTGACTTGGCATCCTGTATACCAAGGCAGCACAGGGATAGTCTTGTTCCTAAAATCTCAGAATTCACTGTTGCTGAAACATGTGCCATGTTTTAAGGTCAGGGTGCTAAATACCTCTTTTAAGATGTTAACAAAATAGGAGTATTAGCAGGGACAAACCTTGCTTTAAAGTCCTGCCTGTTTTCACAGGTGCTTTCCTGCAAAAGCAACTTGAGGTTTTTTCCTTTCCACGAAATTTCCTGATCTTTGTTTTAACACCTCTCCAGAGCCTTGTGGGTCACAGGAGCATGCTATTGAGCTTTCCCACGGTAATTCCAGGAATAGCTCCAAGATATGAATCATTATGTCCTGCCTTGATCATCAGATGCTCATGCAGCCTGTGTAATGCCCCATCTGGATAACTCTAATTCATACATTTGGGGGCCTTCCTGCTTTTTCCCTGTAGCTTGTGCACAACTCTGTTGCCAATACAGTAACCTGAGCCAAAATCTCAGTGTGAACTGAAAGAGGTTCATTGCCTTGTAATGAAGTAGAGGATTCAGTTCTGTCTCACGCAGTGTTGCCCTGCCACACACGTGAATGTTGGTTTGTTCGCATTCCCTGTGGCTTTTCCATCACTCGAGGTGAGGACACGCAGCCTTCTTTCCCAGTCAGAGCTACAAAGAGATATTATTGCTCCTTGTTGTTTCCCAAATTTACTGTCTAGCCTTGCTAATACTGTCTGAATGCCTACGCCTTGCTGTTGCACACCAGCGCTCTGATTCCAGCCTTATGCTTCATGGAGCACTGATTTATTCGGGCAGAGAGGGCTCCAAGAGAGCAGGAACACGTGCTTCCTCATGCTGCAGGACACCTGTTTGCCCCCGCCTGCCAAATAATATTTTGTTCACGACAGTTGCGGTTGCCACCAAGACAGATTGAATTACAGCAGGTGCCTGGGAAACCCAGGAACTTTTGGGGGAGAGAAGTCTATGCAACTGTAAAACACTTACTGTGTTTGAAGCCAGCTTATACTTGGAAAGACTGGTGGGGACAAAGTGAGCCACAAGGAAAGGAGCCTAATGGAGCTTGTGAAGGAAACATTCCCATAGGGGCTAAGCCACCAGCTGCATCTGACTGGATGGAAATAGGGTATCAGACGCCTTCTTTGCTTGAGAGAAAACTGAAAATAAGTTTCTATGTCTGATATGGAGAATGAAGTGATGTTGTGGCAGCAGGGGCTCCATGAGCTGTTGAGAAGCTGGTGGGGTGGATCTGAGGCTGCTGCCATGCTGTGCCCTGTGCTTGACCACCAGCACCAGCTGGTGGTGCTCTTAGCAGCGTTTTGATGCACCTAAAATGTACAGAAAATATAATTTCCTTATTCTCATAAACACTATGCTCAAAAGCCTGCAGGTTCTCAGAAGATGACTGCTTCAGACCACAGTCTGAAAATCCACTGTCACAAAACCAAATCCCCCAAATGTTATGGAAGTTGGTTGTAGCTCCTACTCTAGATCTACATAAAAATCTGTAACAGATGCCATCTACCATGAGAAGCAGAAGCAGCATTTCCTGGCAGGACTTAAATATCAGGCAAATGACATCCAGCAAGGTGCAGACTGCTTCCATGAAGGCTCCTTTTAGACAGAATCATTCAGACAATGGGGACTGTGCTGATGGTAAGGACCTGCCTGATAGACAAAATGCATTCACAAAATAATTGAGATGTATACAGTGATCGAAGTGAACTAACTGAGAACATTAAAAGAATATCATGTAGGAACTAAAAGACCCAAGAATGATGAACCAATACAGTTACCATACATTGTGAACAATAATTTAAAAAGTGGTAAATGGCAGAAGGTATGAGCAAGCTTATTCTTTCTAAAAAATGTTTTAGTATATGACCAAATATATATGTTGGTACTTATCAGGCATGTAAAAAAAATAATCAAACAAAAACCCTTCAGATGAAGCTTATAATGTAAATGTAAAATTATAATTGTCTAAACCTGATACACAATTAATAATTCTATTTTTGCTAGGGAGTATCAAAATTATACTGTTACAACCTCTGTGCAACACAGAGGTAGAGAAAACTTTCTGCTTGAAAATTTAGTACTGCCAAAATAAATCTTTCTTCTTATTAAAAGTTTTGTCTTAACTTTATTTTTGCATTTTTGGTAACATTAAAATAGGAAATCTTTTTAAAAACCTCAATCCTCTATTTTATCAGGGACTATTCTGTGCTTTCTCCTAATCGCTGTCATTAGAGGCCAAGAAGATACAGTAGTAAAAATAAACTTTTAAAACAATTCCACAATGAGTCCATAACAGGTGGATCCCCCGCCCCCAATATATTACTCCTGGCAACTTTGAAATCCAGGGAAGTGCCATTTCTGAAACGCGCGTGTGCTCGAACACTGCCATCGGAGCGATCTCGCGGGAGCACGAAGGGGAGCAGGGCGAGAGCAGGGCTGGCTGCGAGCCCGTCCCTGGCGGGCAGCGCTGGCCCCGGGGCTGCCGCTGGCGGGTGCGCCCGCGGGGCGCTGCTGCCCCGCTCCGAGCCGAAGGGCCCTGCACCGGCCTTGATTTCAGCAGTGCCAAAGCTCGTGGTCTGAATCAGGAGTGCAGAACTGGTTTAGCTCTCACTGACTGCGGCTGCAAAGCACACAGCAGCACTTGAGAAGAATCAGGTTTAGTTTCTCTTTATAAAGGCGCTGTACAGCCTGGGTAAACTGTGTGGGTCCTGCTGAATCTCAGGGCAGAAGAACTGCATCCATCTAGGACTCATGTGCTCTAATAAAGAGAGAAATGTAACACGCAAAGAAACCTTCATGGGACAGTTTACAACATGCAGTGGTTTTTAAATGTTGTATAGAATTAAATAGGCGATTATACCCCAGAATAAGATGTCAAAATACATTTAAAAACACCAATAAAAAATAAATGTTGTTAAATTATACAACCCTGAAGAATAACAGAACCTGATCTAAATGCAAACATGAAATTTTAAAAGGACTTTCATGTGCTAAGAAAAATAATAATAGAAAGCAAGTGCAAAGCACTTTAAGAAATAGGTTGAACTTGATTTACAAAAGACACTGAATTTAAGGAACAAGACCTAGGTAATTTAATATGAATGTAGGTATAAGGTGAAAAACTTCCATAGAGATGGCAAATTAATTTTTAGCTAATAATATATAGTATGCAACAGTAAGAGACAATAATAGTTATCCAAGACTAATCTGAAGCAAAAACTAGTAATAATTTGTTTCATGATGACCTATGATTGTCTATTACTCATGACCTATTTGACTTTTGGGTTTTTGTTGATGTCAATAGCATTTGTACTCACACATCTTTAATCTCTGCTTCTATCACCCAGAACATTATAGTCTGAATGCAGAGATTTTCTTTTAATTATTGACAAATCTTCTGCTCTTCCTCAAATTTTAATAGCAATCACAATAATTGAATTAGAACTTAATGAAACAGCTATTTGGGGCTTAGTATTTTTTTTGGCAAATGAGACTTTTTATCCTTTAACTTTAAAAAGGAGAAACGGGGCAGAATTTTTAGCTGGGCTTTAATGACAGATGATTTTCAAAGAATGATAATTTTTTCGATTCAAGAAGAAAAATCCCTTAAGTCTTTAGGGAAATTGGATTAAACCAAGATACTTCAAATCATATCAGCCTTGAAGTAATAGAAGCTTTCCTGATAGCCTAAGATTAGAAGGGACAAAAGAGCAGAGCCTGTTCTCAGCCTGGGAAGAATACAAGGCAGGAGAGATATGTATCCATTCACTACACAAGTAGCAGCACTTTATGTGATTTTTGGAAATCAGAGAAAGGTTTGAGAATCCTCAGTCACTGACTAAATTACCTAGGAAAATGATGTTTCTTCAATATATAGTTGGAAAAAATAGTAGGAGAGGGACCTTGAGTGGATAATAAGAAAAAATGCATGACTTCTTAACCAAAATACGCAGTTATTTCAGTGATAGGCAAAAAAGAAATTCTCTAGCCATAAAACAGAGGGGGACATTTAGTGTCTGTCCAGGACAGAGCCTGAGCATGGCAGGACCCAGGATGGTGAAGCCTTAAAACATGAGCCTCAAAGTCAAAGCAGCTACTGCTCGAGCCATTTCAGCTACTTAACTGAAATGTCACAGGTTCCATTTCATGAACTACTTAAATGAATTTCAAGAAGTAGTGCACCAGTAACACTGACAATTTTGTTTTTAACAAGAATGTTACAGTGAGCTGCTCAGCTTTACTTAACAAAAGTGGAGATGCCAGCAGTGCTCATAGACACGCTTCCTAAAGTAACATCCAACCTTGTTTTAACCTCTGAATGTATTTGTTCCTGTGAATGTGAGTACAGGAAGCTTTCAAGAACCAGTGGTCACTTGCAGACATAATTCAAAGATCTAGAAGATACTTCTGTAATGAAATTTTCAGAAGTTTGAGGAGCAGAGACACTGAAGTTGGTTTGTTATACACTAACCATGGTCCTGGGATGGTTTCTTATATTTCCATAACCCGTCCTATAAAACTTTGGAGGGAGCTTTTTGTTTGTGAGGTGATGGTCATTTTTATTTGGGTTTTTTTGGGGGGGAAGAGGGTAGGGTTTTCTGTTTGGTTGGTTTTGGGATTTTTTTGAAGGGAGAGAGTTTGATGTTCTAATTTGCTTGGGTTTTTTGTTTGATTGTACTTTACTTGTTTGAGTTTATAAAAATGTTTAGTAAATAGGTAAGAGTTAATATTGGTTTAAAAATAGAATTTAGAAACTTGCAAAAAGAGTAAGATTTCTTGATACAGAGTGGTGTTTGGTCAACAGTTGGACTTGATACCCTTAGAGGTATTTTCCGACCTTACTGATTTTATGATGCTATTGAACGGTCACAAATAGAGAGGGTGCTAAGCAGGCTCAAGTTGTAGACTAGTTACATGCTGTAGACTTAATAATAAATTGCATTTACGAGCAAAGGCTGAGTCCAAATCCATAGGGGTTGTGATAAACAGGGGCAGAATTTCCCTCCTCCTCTACCAGGCAGGCCCACTGCACCCTGTAAGGGCTTATTTGCAGGAGAAAACAGATGGTGTTTGTAGTGCTGCATTCCAGCTGGGATTGTGCCAGGGAGGGCAGCCTTAATTTTTGTCCCCTTTTCACCATGACAACTTTGCCAGCCTGGCTCTCATCACTTGTTTTTTGTGGCAGTGTTAGCTAGAGGAGGATTACAGGGCAGCGATGTTGACTTGTGATGCTACAGTTGTTCTTTGGGTGAGCAAAGAAATTTGCTTGCAAACCTAAGTTAAGCACAGAAGATGCAAGAGATGTGACTTATTGCTCAAACATGGAACAAAACAAAACAACCAACCAAAACTAAAAGACGAGGTAATTGCATTTAGGAGAGCTTGACAAATTGCTCACTCAAATCAGTGTCATAATTAAGGCCAAAATCAGCTACCTTGTGAGCTATCCTGGCTGACCCCAGAAAGCCTCCTCTTGGAAGAAACCACCTCTCTGGATTTCTGAGAAAGTTTTCTATCTCAGAACAGAGGAAAAACTGTTGCCCTCCATACAGCCGTCAATGCGTTCTGACCAGTGTGCATGATAAAAATAATTTTACTGAATTAAAGAGACAGAAATTGAGAAGAAAAGATTAAGTGATATATATTTTCTTTGCTGAATGCCTCACATGTGTTTGGCAGGTATGCTGGAGTGAGCACAGCCTGCCTCCAAGAGATTGCATGGGAGTTTGACTCCAGCCTTTCCAGCACTTTGTGAATAGACCTAATGTCACAGGCTGGATAACTACAGAATCGTGTTGCTGTTCACTTTAAAGCACATCCCTTTGTTACCCATCACTTCAAGAACTACTTATTTCATGAAATGAGCTTTTCTAATGTCAATCCTCCCAACTAAACAAAAAAGGAGATGAAAAAAAGACTATTTCAAAGTCTGTTCTTCGTATATGAACAAATGATACGGAGTGAAATACACTATTCTTCAAGCTCGAGAGGTGAATTGGTATCCAGCTAGGACTGAAGCAGCCCTTAACAATAATACCTGATAGTTCTCATTACACTGCAAATGAAAGTGTTTCACAAGGATCACTTGAAAGGCTCAAGTAAGATATATTGTTAGCATTTTTCTATTTGGAAGATCAGTGGGATAAGGAACAGATTAAACTACCAGAACCTGTTAAAGGGACTAAATTTCACAAGCACAAATGAGCTGGATGAGCCAAAATAACCTCTACCTGTCCTGTTTTCCTGTACTGAGAGACAAAACCATTCTTTAATCCTGAATGGCATTTGTTTAGACAAGAAGAAAACACCCCAGAGCACAATCCCTGCAGGAAGAGCCCCAGGCACGTTTCTCTGCAGCACAGGCAGCCCCAGAACTGCTTCCCCTTGAGGCACCTATCCTGGCAAGGGAACTCCTGGTGTGGTGAGCCTTGGCAGGGATGGTGCAGCAGCCCTGGGCTTTCAGGAAGTGGGACCAGAGAAGAGCAGCCCTTTGAGCACGGGAGGCATCAGGCCTCCCTCTCTACACTCACTGGGCACCCACACAAGGGGTCTGGGGTTGCACAGAGGTTTCTGCAGTGATCCCTGAGAGGGGAGGAGGTGTAAGTGCTACAGATCTTACTACAACTTTCAATCTTTTTGTTTTCTTTGCATGATTTCTTGACCAGTTTTTTTCCTCTTTTGATACGGGTTTACGGGTTTCTCTTGATGCGGTTTTATGTGTTTCATCTAGGGCACCAGAATGGACTGCACTGCCACCCTTGTGACTATCAATGAGCAGGAAGACAAAGAAACCACAAGAGAACTCATTTTTCAGATCTAACTGGTCCTTGGAGCTAACTAAGCAGATTATTGGATGCCATTCTGCGTGGAACCTTCTCAGCAAACACCTCACGAAACACAAGACCATAGAGTAAAGGTTTCGAGCTGTCACTGACTTTAACTTGCATGAAATCAGGCTCTCCCAGCCCTGCAGAAGCAACTTACAATCTCTTTATTTTTCTCTCCCTTCCCCTCAAGCCCTCCCACCACCATAACATCAAAATAAAAATACATTTCCCTGTGTCGCCCTTCTAAGGCCCCTCAGCCTGGACCATGCTCACGAGTAGAAAGAGAGCTGGAATTCCCTCCGCCTTTGGCCCTGTTGCCAGCTGGAGCTCTACTGTCAGCAAACATCCTGAAAGCACCTACACCATCAGCTGGGACCAAAAGCACCCATCCTATTCTCTTTAATGAAGTGACCACAGCTCTAGAACTACTTTTAAAAGACCCTTTTTGTTAAATAAATTAAATGCACTGGGAGATAGCAAAAAAGATTGGTGTGTAAGAGCGAGGTATTAAGGAAATAGAAAGCAGGTTTTAATGGAACAAAAATCCCTACTTAAATGCCTTATTTTCACATTGCTTCAAATTGTATTAACATGAATCATCTATGCATTGTATGTGAAAACCAGAAATTCCTCTTTTTCCTTTTAAACAAAACAGTGAAGAGCAAACTAGCTTAATGTCATTTGATTGCCTGAATAGAAACTAAGCAGGAAGAATAATTAATCCTCTTTGCCAAACATAACATATAAAATCTTAATAATTCTTAAAATGGCATTTATTGCTGAAATAAAAGTGTTTTGGTGCTTCTAAATGGAAGGAGAGGCACAGAAATGACATTTTTGCATTTTATACCATACTTAACAACATCAGCTCGTGGCTTAGCTCTGTGTTTGCTTTGAATTAAAATCTCAGTAAAAGCTCAAGCTTCACTCTTTTGGGAATGCCAGTGTAGTTTAAATTACATTATGCAGAGGACCAGAGGGTAAGGGAGATAGTAGCTATCTCAGGGATGATAAAGCAGGGATCTTCACAGGGAAAGCAGGAGCTTCAGAAAACAGCAGCATGAGGTTGTAGCAGATGTGCTAGATCTTTCTCCAGGAGGATCCAAAGGAGATTAGAAGGACGGGGACTAAGATAATAGCATTTGAAATTAATCATGTTTATTGTACAAATGGCCTTGTTTGACAACCCATTTCATACAAACAGTGGCTGCAGCCCTGCTTTGGCAGGCAGTGACTGCTGAACAGGGGCCCCTGGGTGGCCTTCGGTGTGCTCAGTAAAACTGCTGCCTCTGGGGCAGGGCTCACCCTGCTTTTCCCAGTCAGGAAAGCGTGTGGGGAAAGAAGCACCACCAGCACTGCGGCTGAGCTCACTGTTCCAGGCCCTAAGGAGCAGCAACTCCCTCATCCTCCTGGCTGCTTCTGTGCCTCTTTCTCCCATTGCAGCTAAAGGAGGGGCTGTAATGCTTTTATAAACATTTCAAATTATGGGTTTATCTGAATAATAAGAACTTCACAGCAGTGAAATCCAGGTCTGCACCTGGCCTGCAGCATGGACAGAAGAGAGGAGCACCTGGTTGACTCCATAACACAAAGTATAAAGGGATGATTGTCATGCTCTGCCCTGAGAAGGAGTGAAATCAGCTGCCTGTTTTACCACATCTAGCACATTTAGGTTGGCATTAGTACTGCCAGGACTTGGCAAGGATAAGAGCAGCTTTAGCCGAGGTGGGGGCTTTTATCAGAGCTTTATTTCCACTGCTTACTCCTTTCGAACTTGATCATAGTTGGAAGGCTGAAGCATATAAGGACAAGAGTAGCTCCAGTCACTTGTGAGAATCAAATGTGGAGTCTCAAGTCACTTCAACGTTTTTAAAAATGTTATCCTCTGCTTTGCAGCTCTAGTCATGTAAAGAATAGGATATAACAAGGATAACTTCATCCCTTTAAGTCACAATTCTCTTAGGATACATCCATCTTTTCCTTGGTGTAGTCATATCCAATTTCAAAGCTCAGGTCTTTTATCACTCACACACTATCTGTGAGACTTAAGCTTAATAAAAAATTCTGTAATACACAGTAATCAATATTTTCCAGAAAAATGTATGTTGACTAAAATGTTCAATGAATGCAGGAGGATGTTGTAACATCCCTACCTAGGGCAGCCAGTAGTGGGGTTTTGGCTGAGGACCTCTGGATTCTGGTTTGGCTGCCTGTTGAGGGCTTGCAGAGCAGCCCCAGTGGTGGCTGTGCTGCTGAGCTCCCAGGCAGGTGTGGTTCCCTGCTCAGGCTGCAGCACACACTTCCCTGCACAAATTCATCTTAACAACACCTCACTATTGAAATCTAAACCTCCACACCTCAAATCAAAATACAGAAATGTACCATAACTTACTCACATGAACTCAAACTTGCAAGAAATAGAATGAGAAACTTCACACATTTTGTGCTTAAATACCATCTACTCTTCACTACAAAGAAACTACTGCACTTCACAGCCATTTCCTCATCAAAAGAAGCCACAGAAAGACAAAAAATATTCAAATATTAAATTAAAAACACAGAATGAGTTCAGCACAGAGTCACTGGGAAAGAAGCCTCTGAATTCTTGGACCTCTTGAGAACGCACTTCAGATGAGAAGTCGGCAAGAGTTTAAACTCAAGTCTTTATGTAGACATTTATCATAATTTTCTCTGCCTAGTAGCAAGATTTGTCAGCTCGTTCAGACTGCCATTATCATTGTCATCCACACCATACTCCACTGAGAGTAATTAACCAGTACCTGCCCTAAATTTTTAGCTTCTCTGTGATCTTAAAGCACACTTAGCTCATTAATCTTGTCTTTAAAACCTTTCCAGACATCAGAGTAGGCCTTGGCAATTTTACCAGAGAACAGTTCATAACCCACTCTTTTGCTAATTACTGGCTGAACATGAATGCAAAGCCTGGCCTCATTCATTAAAAAACAGACAGGGTCTTTGCACAGGCCTCAAACTTCAGAGTGTCCCTGGGCAGCAGCACCTTGTTCTGCTTTTGGTACCTCCCACAGTCACTGGCTGAGCCGAGCAGCAGGTGGCACAGCCCCGCGCTGGTGCCACATCTGTCCCACCGGCCACACTGCTGGGGACACCAGCTGGGGCACCCAGGAAGGCAGGAAGGGAGGCTCCAGCAGCCCCAGGGCAGCACTGGCTGGGGCAAGGAGAACTTTGTGCCTAACAGGCAAATGCAGGGAAAACTCAGCAAGGAAAACCAGAGGTCACCGTGCTTTTCTCATTTGCCTGTGCCTGGAGTAGCAACCTCTCTCCAAAGTGCCACTCACTCCCAGGACTAGACCCTGGCTGGTTATTTTAGAGGAAGGGAGGCAGCAGAGAATGGGCTGGGTTTGTTTACTTTAGACTATTTATTTTTCTTTAATTATATTACTCTTATCATCATTTTAGTAATCTGAACCAGACAGTAATTACATAATATTAAAAAAAAAGAGCCCTTGTTAATCACTCTTTTTCTCCTGACTACAGGTTTTATTCCAGCAGGGGTATTACTGGGAAAAAAGTAAATTTGCTCTGCTGAGGCAAGTTTATGATGACATTTCTAGCTATCTGATTACCTTACTGTGTGACTAATGCATTTAAATGGAGGCTGCTTTGCTAGCTCATCTCAGTGTATTGGGCAGAAGGAAGTAAAAGGCATGATAAAATTATAAGTATGTATTTCTGTGCACTGTAAAACACATGGAAAAAGAGTAAATGGTACTTGACCATTAGATACTAGATATATTCCTAAATCTCTTCCATTAAAAATCTGCCGTACTTACGAAACAGGGATGATATCACTAAAGGAGATCTTTAAGTTTATAATTTGTTCCTTGTAAACTAGCACATTTTTTTTCATTGTTAAGTGAACTAATTTTTGTTGCTTTCATGCTTTATTGATCAGGAGGGCCCCTGTAAGCATTGACTGAAGCTGTCACACTTGCAGATTGATGTACAGCATATAAATAAGCGGTATATATTGTACAGGATATATAGTCTTTATTTCTTTCACGGGCTCTAGAAAGGTTGTCCAAGGATTCCACACCAGAAGTCACTATATCAATATATAGGCAGATTTTTAAAGCTAGTGAAAAATAATTTATGTGTCAAACTTAGATCCAAACTCTTATTTCAGGCTCTGATTCTATAGTCATGGCTGGCTTTGAGGCTGAGTTGCATTAATTCTAGCAGGACCTCTTGTTCTCACCTTGAGGTTGAGTATGCCTTGAAGGAGAACTTAATGCTCCATAGCAGTGATGAAATGTCTGTCTATAAATACAAATTATCACAGCACATATGCTCCTTTCCCTCATCTCAGCTTCAGGACTGCAGATTTCTTGTGTTTCAGAAAGCCTTAAACAGCAGCATTAGTGTAAAGAATGTATTCCTTCCTCCTATGTTTTGATGAAATAGGACCCAAAGGCAAAGGCCTTCACAAGTGATATCCCTTCCATATTTTGTTCAGCCAGGAAAAAAGGCTCCTGAAGACAAGGCTTATGGAAGTTCCAACAGCATCCAGGGAGAGCAGAGCAACAACTCCAAGTCCTGCACAGGAGGAGCTGCATGGAAAGGAGGGCTACAGGGAGCGCTCATGGGCGCACAATACAGCTAGGATGAAGCTGGCTCCTCCTTATTTCCAAGAGCCACCTCAGCTCAGGAACATCAGAAGCTGCTCGGTTCTGTGGACACCGTCTGGCCAGCCTCTAGCATTTCTACAAATAACAGAGGTCAAATAGCATAAAGCTCGGTTTGGCTTTAGGCGGCTTAAGATTTAGTCCCAGTAAACTTTACAGGTAGCTTACAGATGCTGAACTCAAACAAGATCTGCATTTTGGGTACTCAGAGTTACAAGTGACCTGTTGATGAAGTTGGTTGGCATGTAAGAGTTGAACAAACAAAGGTTGGCATGTAAGAGTTGAACAAACACAGCTCCTTCCTTAAGGATGTAACACACCACCAACTTCATCCACGGATTAATTGAACTCTGTGGGACAGGGTGCATTGGCAGTGTGTCAGTCAGGAGCTGGGGGCAGTGAGGATGGGGGAGCTTCTCTGGGTAAAGAACATTTCTGTGCAGTGTTAGATTCAGCATTACACCTGCTATGTACGTACAGGCACTGTTCAGGGTGCTCTGCCTAAGCAGAAGTAAAACAGATCAAACTTGACACTATCTCCAAAATTACCAGCAACAGATGGAGAAGGGGTGTGGGTCGTAGAGCTTTTGGTGGTGAAGAATTCTGAGACCAGCCTAATTCATCAATCCCAAACTTAAACAATCCTGAGGGTGTGAAGAACAATGTTTCCTGGCAGACACTGGCACTATTGTGGCAAAGCGCTTGTCAAAGGAACCACCAAGTTATAGATAACTGATCTACAGCTGCTGAGCTGACAGAGCCAGTCTGGCATATAACTGACAGGCAATCACTTTATACAGGGGGGTGTCTCACTTTTTAAAGGCAAGGACTTCCAACACTCCCCATTCTAGAAGTGCATGTGGAGATTCCTCCCATGTGGGGATAGCCTTCAAGGTTATTCCTTCAGGCTGAGTGAAAGGCATTTGCCTGTGGTCATTGATAAGGATGAGTAACTTCAATTTCTACTTAATAATTATTTCACTACTTTAATATCATTGTTTAAATCTTGCTTTTAAAATAGTTATAACTGCTAGTATAGTGTACTGTCTTTACTGCATAGTAAATAATTCTGGTCATAGTCTTTTAGTTTTTATCACAAAGAAAAGAAAGCATGCATTTTTATATATATATTTGTGTTTCCATACTTAATCTTGCAGGACAAGGTTGAATAAAGTTTCAATCACATCTATATAATCCTCTAGACATAATCTGTTGACCAAACCTGGGGCTAATAGTGGGTCCAGTAGCATTCAGACTCCTCTATGAGGAGTTTAGAAAGCAAAAATGTCCTTTCTGCGCCTTGTGACTCAACAGCAGATCTTTTCTATGAAACTCTGTCTGAAGCTTCCATTCTAACCACAACAGGAACTCCAACATATTCCATGAGGACCCATTTTCTCTTCAGGATGCCTTCCATAGGAACAGTAATCAAAACATCACCATTGCTTACCACATGGGAGAATAGAAATACACTATTAAGAGTTACACATCACCTCAAGAATGCTTTGTACTCTGTTTCCCCAAGTCATTGTCAGCCTCGAGAAAATGACAATGTCACAGAAAAAAAAAATCACTTATTTGAAACACTGCAATTCAAAAAACAAAATTAAAGTAAGGAAATTTATTATTTTATGGTATTAAAAAGACTGTAATATTTTTTCAGCAATGTGTAAATGTCATTTAGTGTATGCAGAAGAATATTTTGCTGAGAAAATCTGTTTCTGGAAACCTCTAGTCTCACCTACTAAAACCATGACAAAATTAGAATTATAGCAATATATTTTAGTTACAATAGAGCTCTGAAAGAATATATATTAAGTCTTGTTATTGTAAGGCACAGTAGGATTCAGCTTCTCAGCCACACAGTGCACAGCTGCTGATCTGGGGGCAGAGACTTTAAATCCAGTGGACATTAATGATTTTATGGTGAGAAACCCAAATTTCATCTTTTCTTTCTCAGTGCTGGGGTTATGAGAGGCCTGGTAATGACATGCAACTTGTGAAAGAGAAGAAAAGGTTTTAACTTCCTACCCTGTGGGACTGTGGGACTTGTAGGCCCACACCAATGAGATCTAAAAGGATTCATTACCTTTAGTGCTGACCATACCTTCCTCTCCACACTCCAACCGGCGGATCTTTGGTACCAGGCTTTGTTAGAGCTTTGCTAGGTAAAATGCCTTCCAGCATCTCTGCCTCCATCCATGACACAGCTCAGATCCCCCAGAGATGTCTGGGGCAGGGGGTATGTCAGGGCTGGCCTGGGTGACCTGCAGCAGAATCTAGTTTTAAGCTTCAGGCTTTGTTAGAGTTACCGATTTTTTTTATTACCGATATGGGAAGTCAGCACAGATTCAGGTGAACATGTCCTGTAAATGATCTTGCCAGAAGGAAAGACAAAAGGCAAGCCATGTGAGGCACTAGTTCAGCACCTGACACCAGTTTTCATCAGAGGATTATTTTGTAGGATACACAAGCCCTAGGGGCCAGATTTTTAAAGGAACTTGAACCCAACAGTTCCAGCTGAGGCACTCAGAGCCGGTATCTGCAATTGTGCTGAACCTGCATTCAGACTGAATGCTGAGAGGTGTCCAGTACCCTCAGCCTTGAATTTCCAGGGGTTTGAGAGCACTCTGAATTAACATCAAGCTTACTGTCAGTTCTTCTTCCTTCTCCCGCCTCCCTCCTGTTTTATTACAAGTAATCCCATCCTGGGAATCCTAAATCATGTTACATGATTTTCTCTGTCCTATTACCAGTTTCTCTCTGTGGGAATAGCTGGCAAGTGCCAAATTTATTCTGTACAAATTGTTTTAAGGGAAGACTGATGTTTTTCAATCTTTCCTTAAATTGAACATTGTATCTTGCTAGTGAAGACTGCCTATCAGAGGCTTTTGACTTGCCATGCTCCTACCCTGTGTGGAGAATTAGATTGATGCTCTGTATTACTGAATAGATGTTGTGAACAGCTGGGAACACAGCTCACACCCACTTAGTGCATTTCTTCATTTTTAATATCTCTTCTCTCACCCTTTAACAAACTGCAGCCCACTTACTCCAGGGGGCAGGCAAGGGGCTGACCCTCTCACACTCTTCATCAATCATGATCAATACTGTTGTCTGGAGAAATATGGCTCAAATACAGTGTGCACCTCTGAGAGGAGGAGAGCAGGACAGATACCCCGTCACACCACAGCGTTTACCACCAGAAACATTGATTACAAGGCACTGAGCGAGAGTACAACATACAATTATCATGTCTACTCTAAATATTCCTGGGCTAGAAAAAAATGGTTTGCTCTTTAAAATTCCTTTTTCCTCCCCTCATTTCCTCTGCCATTCCTCACACACACGTGCATGCACATGTCCGTGCTCACATGCAGCTTTCCTCTTGAAGCTTGCCAATTGCCACAGATTCATCTTTCTAAGTACATAATTCAATCCGCTGAACATTACGCTGTGGTAATGCTGATGAGCTCTTAATTCTTCTGTATTTATTGCAGCAAATTTATAACTGACCTTAATGAATCTTCCATTATGACAAAAATGTCAGTGCCAAATCTCTTAAGAAGGTCTGGCATACAGTGGTTTTAAAAGGTCAACGTGCAGTGGTGTTTTTGTTTTTGTTTTTTAATGAATCATTTAAAAAAATAGGAACTTATATTTTAAAAGACAAGATTACACACACACATACACAAAAATATCAGACTCATCTGTTCAGGTCCTCGGTTGACAGATTAACATTGTCACTTAACTAATGCTCAGTAAGCACATGGGAAAATTATTTTTTAAAAGCACTGCTGGTGTAAGTTGTCAAGAGCCATGTAGTCACTTCTGCATGTTCATGAGGAGCCACCCCTCATGAGAGCATGATCCAAAAGCAGAAGACAAGTTGAGAGGATAGGATGAGTGTAGGGAGAAGAGTGGCAGGACTTGTGCCCATCTGAGGGCAGCTGGAGCCATCTCACTTTGGTTGCTGACAACTGCCAGTTAAACTGTTTGATCAAGAAGCTCATTTACATGGTGCAGGACAACTTTATTTTAAAAATAGCTTTGCTGAGTTAGTGCATTTGCTACAAGTGAAGGAATTTACCCGTAAGATGCACAGTGGTAATAGTGCCTACATAATATCCTGTGGTGATTGAAAACTCTCAGAGGGCTGGGCGAAGGAAGACAATATCACTGCTCTCATTTAATGGGTAGAAAAGGAAAGACAGAGGGTAAAAATTGTTCCTAGGTTGAAATGGCAGGTGAGTGGCTGAGGAAAGAAAACCCAATGATCAGGTTAACCAGGTTTTGCTGCTTTTGCTGCATATGTGCAGTGTAAATATCAAGAGAAAACTTAGCTTTTGGAACAAAGTGTGTGTTCACTGGAAACTACTCAAGAGAAGGGCTTGAGAGTAGACACAAGTAGCAAAATCTTACAATGGTGCATGAAATGCTCTGCATTGCTAATGTACATCTTTTTGTAAAGCACTGGGAAACACTGTCAGAATGGAGCACCATTTCTCAACCTGGACTTGGCTCAATGTGAATTCAGGTCACCAAAAACAAAGCCCCAACCGCTTTGCCTCCAGCTGACTACAAGAGCCATCTCCAAAATTACAGATGACTGTTACCTTAACAAACCCAAATGGGGCCTTCCCCCCTCTTGTCCCAGAGCTGTCTAAAACCAAAATGCTTCTTCCAACAAATCAGCCCATGGCCTGAGTGAATTATGAGAGGGAGAAATCAACACTGTCATCTGCTCATGGAACAATAATTATCCCTTGTATGCTACTCCAGAAGCAATGCCATTATCAAAAGCATCATGCCTGTAAAATAACACTTCTGGGAATGGTGCCAGACTGCGGGCTCACAGCTTTTGCTCAGTTTGTAAAAAAAACCAGCCTAGGTGTTTGTCCTGCTCCTGACTCTCCAATTAGGAACCAGGTCCTCGGCTCATCTGCACCAAGCAGAACTACGGCAAGAACTGACCTGGAGCAGTCCCTGTGGCCAGCTAAGGCATCAGATGCCCAATGGCACCGGGAGGCAGGGCTTTCTGGGGGACACTAAAACAAGGGGTTGTTGATGATGTGTTATGGGATCACAAACTTCTGCCTCCACACCAGTGCACAGAAAGGCACTGTTGTACTGGGAACATCCAAAGGCCACCAAACCTAGTGACAAACCCACAGAGCATTAGAAGGTCACTAAAGACTAGCACAAGAACACAAAATGATAACAAAAGAAAGCACTCTATTGCCAACATCTCCTCTAGAAAGGCGGTGGTCCTGGGCACTCACCATTTTGTTTCCCACATTGCTGCTTCCCTCAGGGTTGGCATCTGACGAGGTGCTGAGCTGACTGAGCACAAGAGAACCTGGGGATGGGAGGCTGCTCAGAGGCTCTGCCACCGCAGCAAGGTGAAGGAACAGAAATTTTAAAATAATCATCTGACACAAGAGTAATTGTGCACTTTTCTGGTCTCCGCTCCTTACCTGTGACAGATAAAACATTAGGAAGAGGTAATACAGATCCAAGAGAACTTGTAATTTGAATTACATAGGGGATAATCAGATTGCCACTGGTTTGAGCTTGTTGAGCTCATTTCTGACATACTGTAATTCTGAAACTAAGTTGTTGTATCAGCCAGTAAGTGACAAGTTCAGTGCTAATCTATAAAAATTACAGCCTCCTTACTGCTCAGCTCATTAAACTGACTCTGTCTCCCGGCCACTCATTCATCTTCATAATCATCCCCCATTCAGCTACTAACCTCCTCTGTGTGTGCAGTTTACAGTACATCAGGAAGATAAAGTGAACTGATATTTGCTTCTAAAGAGCAGTGGCTTTTAATTTTTACACACACTTTAAGTACAAAGATAAATAAGATAATTTGATATCACATTTTCATCTCAAACATTAGAAAAATGAGAACATATTCAGATTTTATAGCAACGTTAACTTTCCAAATGTAGTTATGTTTAAATAGCATGGCTGAAATATCCATGTCTGAAACAAGACACTTCTCTTGCACTGTCCTGCCAGAGGAACAAGGGGAGAGGCATGAGTAAGACAAGATTAAATCATGAGTTTGAGAAACAATATGCCTGGCACAAGAAAACCTATGGAATGCTGTACAGAGCATACACAGAGCTGCTGGCCAGATAAGACACCTAAGGAGCACTGCAGGCCCTGGGCACTTGAAGAGAAAAATGGGGCTTCTCTAGAGAGTGTCTTTTCACCCCTGGCTGGAAGGGGCAGGGGACCATGCATGAGATACATGGACTACAGAAAAAACAAGTGTGGAGGGCAAGGAGCAGCCACTCTGGGGGCAGGAGGCAGCAGGGATGGCTCTCTCAGCCTGGCTGTCTGCATGATTCCTGATTGTTTTGACCCCTGCACATTATAACTCCCCGTGTTGTAATAATTTACAGATTTTATGGGTAGAAGAGACAATATTGTGTTGTGAGATGACTGATATTTAACAGACTCTAGAGTTTCTACAGTCTGGTGCAATAACAGAAAGCAATGTATAAAAGTTTTGGCGGTTTCATCACTGCTTATGTGTTCAATATCAGGTTATGTACAAATTATTAAATACTGATTTCCCATTTAGCCCTACATCACTGTCCCATCACTCTTCAGCAGCTCCAGACCTGGAGGAGAGGAACAACTGATCCTTTGCTTCAGCAAGAGCTCAGAGGAAAGAGTGCTCCTTCCTCATCCCATCACCAATTTGTCAAGAGGGAATTGAGTATTGAGCTTACCCTGGAAGTGACCACCTTTCATTACATTAGTAATGGAGCAGAAAAGAAAGGAAATACAACTTTCTCAATGCATTTCAGCCAGACTGGACACAAAAGAGCTTACTGTCTGTGCACTTCAGTTTTAGAGAAACTCGAGGTACAGCCTCTATGAAGTGAGCTTTACCAATGAGAAGATGCAGCATTTTTAGTTCAGTCACAACAAATTGGTAAGTTTTCTTTCAGTAATACAGCTTATTTTCAGAAATTAGATACACCAAGTAGCTAACAAAGGTTACAACAACTGTTATGCTCTCTCTTCTGTCATATTTAAAGTCAAAACACATAAGGTTTGCAGGCAACACATACAAGCATGTACAAAAGGACATACAAAATGATTATACTGGTGTACACACCACAGCAGACCCAGGTGCAGGATATGGTCCTCATGAAACAGAAAGGGAACATCTCAAGAAACAGCAGTTGAGCAGGAACTTCAAATGTGTTCACTAATTCCAGTTTCCCTAATGGTTGCCACAGTGAACATTTTTCTAGCAGGGAATAAAACTCTCTCAGCTTCACTGATGTGTGTTAAGGACCAGACTTCACAGGGAGTACAAAAAGTGATGGTGCAGCCACTGGAAAGACACACAGGGCAGATGCTGAGAAACATGCAGGTGGAGAAAGAAGCCACTGCTGTTGTGGCTACAGAGGAGGGGATACACAGATCCAGGCTGATTCCTGTCCTACTTGAGTGAAATCCTTGGCTTGGACTTCAGCACAAGTGTTACTGAGACCATAGCACACTTGGAAACATTATGCAAAGGAAAAAAATGTATGAAATAAAATTTTGCATTGAAGGAGGGAATCCCAGAAAAAGATATTAACTCAAGAAAATTGTGGCTTTACTGAAAAAACCTATTACAATTTGGTATTCTAGTTTTCAGAAGTCTAATTAAGCAAATATCGAGTGCATAAATTACACTTTTTAAAAAATTTACTGCTTTTAAACTTAAAACTTCTTAATTCATATAGCGAAGGAGCCGTGGATGAGAAATACGAGTCATTATCTTACAAAATTGCTATATTTAAAGCTTTTTTCTTTTCATAAGGGCTGAAACAAAACTTTTGGAAAAAATTGTCCTGAGAGCTGTGCATAGGAACAAGGAGGAGGGAGCAGAAGCAGCACCAGTAACATCTCCCAAACCAGCCTCTGCCCAGGGGGTCAGAGCAGCCACTGGCTGCAGCCCCCTGTTTTGGCCACATCCCACCACCTCCCAGCTCACGCAGCACTGAGACCTCAAGGGGGCTGTGCTACTTCAGACTACAGCATAATTTATTAGCATTATTTGATATGGAACATAATGGATAGTCGAAAGAACAGTCACGGAAAAATGTGCTTTTGGGGTATGTTTCTCAAGCTTCTAGCAGGTTTAATGCTCCTCTACAGGAATGCCCTCACTGCATTCCCAATCTCCCCTGAAATGAAGTCCCTGCTCTCTGAGGAGCAGTACTGCACTCCCAGCTGCTTCTTCCTGCCCACCTAGACTCCCATCTCCCTGACAGTAACAGTGATGAGGAAGGCACTCCTGAGGTTTAATTAATCAAGTCAGTTTCTCTTTTCTGCTCCTATTCAAAGGTTTTGGCCATCATGTTTGATCTTGTCAGAAAACCAATAGTTAATTACTTGCTCCAAGAACACTGAACCTATTCAATTCACTTTTCCTTCTTTGATTAAGTGAGTCTGTGGATTTCAAATAAACATTAGGCAGAAAGCCTCTTTGAAATGCATCCCACTCCTGCTTTATGTCCTGTGCATTGCCAAACTTGGAGCCATTTTCCCCACAGAGCCCTTGTCCTGTCATTCTGCATGATGAGAACCCTTAAAAGCAGTGGGGCTTGTCCTGCTTCCGAGCTCAGAGCCTGCACACGCCGAGTGCGATCCACACCGCAACCTGCAAAGTGTCTTAACTGCCTTTGCCATGCACTGGAATACATGAGAGGTACAGCAAGTGTTAGAAAAGCTCAGGAGCCAACACAGCCACTCCCAGTCCAGCCTGACAGCTGGCACTAGTGGGAAATGTACATCTCCAGCCCATGCAATGAAAAAAATTCTGTTTAACTGGGCCATAATGGTCACAGTCCCAGCACTTCGAGATCCTCATGCATTCATTTAAGGATGACACTGAAAAGGAGCATATGAAGCACACTGAGTGCTCTTTCAATACATGCTGCTATAATGTGAAAATGCAAACAGCCTAAAAACCTAAAGAAAAATTGGGATCTCAAGAGAGATGCAGCAGAGTCAATGCAGCTCCACAGATTTCACTCTAAGTACGTGAGGTCACTTTGAAAAGTGAGCAGCAGGGCTATTCCTGAAGTGTTTACTCAAGGGATTGAGGAAGCACTTGCTTCTCCAATCTACATCAACCTCTACTCCTCTCAAAGGATAAAACAATCTGAAACAGTCCCTGTATTTCACAGTTGTGCTGTTGTTTATTGATTATAAAATCTTTTATAGGACAATTATATTACTGCATTTCTGATTTACATTTAGTCCTAAGTTTACAGACAGAATTAGCATTAGAAACAAATCAGCATTAAAGTCACATACTGGTGGTTTAAATTACACAAAATCAAAGAAAACTTGAAAAGATATTACATTTGAGTTCTAAAAACAAGGAAAAAATAATAATTTTTTTCCGAGGCAGTAATTTTAAATTTAAAATTAAATACTTTCACTTAGTTATCAATTATTACTATAGTCAATTAGTAATTGAAAATCACTTAGAACTGATAACTGAAAGGTGTTACAGCTAATTTTAAGGTTATGCAGACAGTCTTATATTATCAAAGCGGTAATTTTTTTTAAGCAAGGAAACACTTACAGAACACTGTTATTAGTCTTGAAATCTTATTGATAGATTTTTTTTTTATTTTAGATTACTAAGCCTGTTTCTCTTTATAATACAGAGATCACCCCCGCTAATCAAGTCATGCATTTAAAAACTTGTGGTGCAGGGGGAGCCCTCTGCCACAGTACCTCAGACCACAAAGGCTTGAGGTGACGGGGTCTGGCAGGGTTATCCGGAGCTGCTACAAGGTTTGTACCAGCCAAGCCCCAGTCACTCTCAGCTGCCTGCTGCAAACCAGCCCGTCCCTGTTCTGCCTTGGGAGACACATTGGGGCAGAAAGAAAAAAGGGGAAAAGTGTCTCTCTTCATCTGGCCTATTTTCAAACAGAGATGTGTTACTTTCATGAGAGAATTATTCAAGTCAGAGAAGACTTTGAATCTCTCGTACAATGTGAGGACTCTAAACTCCCAGGAAACAGCAGATCCATGTGCGCTCACATGCAATGACAGAACTCAAATACCGCCATAAAAATCCAAGGAGAATCCCCCGCTATGGGGATGCTCCTTACAGCCTCTGCCTTCTGAAAGGAAGCATTTCTTGCAAGACATTTCACACCCCTTCATTGCTCGAACCGAAGCCACCCTATGACCTGGATGCCACTCACCAGCTGCAGGAGGAGGCAGGTGTGCTGCCAGGGCTCTGCCAACAGCACCAGCTGATGGAGAGCATGGTAGGAATTGCTCAGTCTCTCTCCCTTGAGACATAGAAAAGACACTGCTCCTGTCACAGGCTGGTCTTACAGCAATGTGAGCAGCTTTGGAAAACACTTCTTTGGGAGTAAAACCTGCAGACTCATCTGGACTAAGGCTTTGTAAGTAACTTGCTTCACTTCTGCTAAACTGCTCGTGTCATTCTATCAAGAAAAAAAGGTGGAAAAATCAAAATCTTCCTGACACAGAAATATGGATTTTTTTCAACACCATTGAAAACAATTTGTTTTGCCATCTCCTTTGATTATTAATTTATAAAATCTTAAAATTGCTTAAATCTAAAAGCAAAGTTTAAATTTTTATTTACTGAAGACTTAAAAAAGTGGGAAAATGGATTTTGTTTTAAGTCAGCCTTGGCCATTTTCCATACAATTCTTTGGAATGACCAGCCCATCAAGCAATTAGATAGCCATAGGCCTTCTAGAGGCACACAGCCAACGTCAATACACTCAAATTTTTACTAGGTGCATCCTGAAGTGGAGAAAGAATTACTGTGTCAAAGGGGACATATTGTATTTGAACTTTTTTCTTCATGGTCTAGGGGGAGCTGTCCCACAACACGGCAGGGCTGGGCAGCAGAGACCCTCTCAGATTCCACGTCTAGAGCCAGAAGGATCCCAGCTGCACCACTGGAACTTATTAATTGGACATTACAGTTTTACTTGTTAAAAATCTTTTGTTTTCCTGCTCTCAGCATCCATCCTATGGGTTACAACTGAAACTAAAAGCTATAAATGCAAAAGATGACATGGCTACCTGCTGTGCAGAGACTATAACAAAGCAACAGTGCAAACAGGAGAGTGTGAACTAAAGTTTTACTGTTCCTTTCAAATACGAAATATCTTAAGTTGCAATGGCATAATGATAAATTGATTTTATCAGATAAGAAATCTGAGGATTTGGCAATATTATTATAAAATCATAAACGATTAGAGTTGTGCCTCTCTGTTCCAGAAGCCTCTATAGATGTAGCCATTTTTACCCCAAATACACAACAGTTGGGTATTTCTGCTTTGAGCATCACTTTTGAGTAAAAAAATCAGGTCGTACATTATCAAGTTATATATTCAACTACTGCCTAGTCACTAAAGACTTCTTTTTACTGAGATACTGTTTGCTTTCATAATCAAGTATTCTAAATAATGTTAGAATTGGATTTGAATATTTTTTGCTGCTAATCGAATGCAGAGCCACTCCAAAGCCATGAACATAACTTCTAATAGAGGTGCCAATTAACAGAAGACAGCAATTGATATTCTACACTGTAGAGGGTATCTTATAAAGCAAAGTAAAACCTAATAAAGAGCTCATTTTCTTCTGAACACCTACTAATAAGAGGATTCAGATTTATTATTGCAGAACACACCAGACAAGTTCTGTCACAAACACATCAGTTGTGTGCACACACTCCAGACCTGCTGTGACCCTCACTGGAGGACACACATGACTGGGGCTGAGAGCCTTCAGTGCCATCCCTACTTGTAGCTTCTCCTCATCGTGGGCAGAGGGGGATAACTCAGTATCTGCTCTGTGGAAATGAATCCTTGTGATGTACTGGAATCTGTAACCAACTGCAGAAAACACTTGGAGAGAATTTCCACACCCATTCCCTTCTTGGAGATTGCACCCTCCTGGTTACTGACAGAGGAAGTTGTCTTATAGAAGGTCAAAGGTTTGTTCAGAGTTAGGTTAAAAGAGAGACAAAAAGTCCGATTTTCATCAAAAGGGAACCCTTCATAACAAACCCTTGGTGCAGACAGGCGTGATGGATGATATTCTTCCACCCAGGAACCACAAGGAGGAGGTGCTGGGTTTTATTTCATACCTTTGTCATACACGACTGGCAATGCATGGGAGAAATGTAGCATTATGATTCAGCTTTGCTGACAAACATACAGGAAATGTCTAAAGAAGGATGATCTCCAGTTCCAGGAGCTGGGCTACAGGAGTGCCAAACTATTCAAGCCTATTGAGTTTATAGATTTGCTGGGAAAAAGCTTTTACAAGTTCGCATACAAAAAGGCAAATACCACCATGAAAGGATTTTATAAGGAATAAAGTTTCTTAATTCAGATAACACCTTACTAAAGGTTATCAGGAAGGTTTGTGAAAACAAACCAACACTGAATTAATTTGAGCTATGTCAACAACCAATTTGCTGGTGTGGAGTCTGATTTCAAAACACAAACAAACATTTTAGATGGGTCATATGATTCACCCCATTCCCCCAAGGAAAAGAAAACACAGATACATGAGGGAATAAATAACCTCCATACACTGAATAGACAAGGGACCAGAAGCACCATCCAACAAGGAGTGATCTCATGCCTTTGCAGGAGATGCTGCAAGCACCAGGACACCCTGCTCTTCCACTCGGCCCAGTGAATATTTCAGTTTGGGGTTTTTTGACTCACGGTTGAGACTGTCACAAGCAAGTTCTCTAATCGTCAAGTTATGGGGTTGTTTTCTGTCCCTCTACATACTCAACTGTCCCTACAGCACAGCAGCAAATCAACAGGAAACACAGCCTGCGGTGCCACGGCTGCGTTACTCACTGACCCAACACTGACCCAAAAACCAGGCTTTATCTTTCCAAGATACCCATGACACCATTAGGAAAAAACCACCACCCTTCCATCTCTGTTCACATGTTGGTGAGACAGTTTTCACTAAGAAGCATTTGCTGCCATGCAGATTTGCAAAACCATAGAAATTTCCCTACAAAAGCAGTTAATGAGAAGTGAGTCAATTTATACAAAACAGCCTGTCAGAGGCTCTGCATTCAGAGGGGCTTAAGGATGTTTTGTGTGTCCTGAACAAAGCATGAACAAGGCTGTCAGAAAAAAATCCTATGGTGATGCCATGGTGTAAATCCATCCAGTTCTGCAAGGATGTGCAGCCCTTCAAATAGTGTTTGACTGTTCTATTTTTATATTTGTATGTCTGATTTAAATGACAAACTGAGAAAAACCTTACACAGCACACAGTCAGACAACACTCTAACAAGTCCAGCAATGCAGGGGCCAGGCTCTTCCAGGAGATGGGACTTTTTCCATAGTCACCTGGCCCTCACAACACACTGAAGAGGCTGCTGAACTGCCTGTTGTTGATTTCTATCAAGGTGAAAAAACAAACAAAAACCCACATACTTTTACATGATAGCCTTTCTACATTTTTTTTAATAAATAAAATTTATTCAGCAGTATACTTGATGCATCAAAGCTTTCAGCTTGGACCAAAGGCTGGAAGAAGCTCATATCTGTCCCAAATACACTGTATAAACATTTCCACTCCCCAAGATATGAAGGTTTCTAATACAAAGACAAATAGTATGATTTTTATTCTGTTTTAAAATCACAAAGTAGTTTAGCTCGTAAGGAAGGTTTTATTTCTGATTTCTCCCTCCACCCCCTGCAGTCAAGGGACTCTCTGTTCAGCAGCAGTCTGCATTTCAGTTAATACAGGAAAAAGGGTATGAGGAACACCCTTCCTATCTTAGACAGCAACATGTGGCAAACCCACACAATTTCTAGATTGGAGAGCCCAATTCAGAGGTCTGAGCTGATAGAGAGCAAGGACAAAGCTAAAGAGGCTTCAGAGCTACAAGATTAAAAAAAAAAGAAGAAGAAGAGGTAACAGTACTTTTCATCACATCTGAATGTCAATAAGAGCTCCTGGCAGCAAACACAAGTTACATCCCTGCCCAGGCCCAGCCTCATAGTCACCCCTATTACACATCACAAACTGGATTCCCAAATTCCTCTGTGGCTCATTACTTCCTATGAAAGCTCCTCTCTGGGGATATCTAGCAGTCAGTCATTTAAATTCAGCGGTTTCCTGGCTGGAGATGGAAAACTATGTCTCTTGAATCCAAAGTACCAGCACATCCCTCCTCTGACCTGTTAAAGCCAAAATTACTTTGGCTGTGGAGGCCGTTGCACACTCAGTGTTCTCGCCCAACAGCAGCACTTCCCCAGAGTGTGTTTGGGTGCCACTGTTAGAGGCTGCTGCACCTACAGCAGTGTCTCAGGTACCTGACGGGATTACTGCTCCTGGAGTAATGAATCTGATAAATAACAGACCTGAGCAACCCTAAATTTGGGCTCATTTTATATCCGATACAAACTTTTACTTCTGAACAAAGAAATCGCTTTAAGAAGACAGAACTGATTTTTTTTTATGAAATACGTTTCAATTTACTATGTATGCTCTAGTGACTTTAATAAAGGTCTAAAACTAAACACACCTTTTTCTTTAGGACTAAGCAACACAAATTGAAACAAACAATGAACCATTACATTTAATCTTTTTTCAAGCTCTCTAAACTTACTTTTCACATGTTAATCATGTTTTCCTGGTGTATGAAAGTTACTTCCACAATTTGCTAGAGTTAATCTATATCTATTATTACACCCCTTCTAGGTGCTCAAACACAAACATATTATTTGCCCACAGTACAACACTCCAAGGCTTTTTGAATTAATCATCTTTGTGCAACTTTCATTTGATGGAAGAAACGAACATTATAGAGGTAAAGTCTTCAAATCTTGTACAACATAAGACTCTTCCAGTGGCAGCCTGAGATGATTTAATAGGAGGAAAAATAGTATCCTTTGTTATGGCATTTGCTTTAGCCCAAGATATAGATGAAATTGAGAAGGGCTCAGAACTAAGTATTTTGATTCAATCTATGAAGTCATAAGGGCATCATGTCCTTGATTCTTATACCTACTAATTCTGAAATCTGTACCAGATCGCTTTATTGCAGCAAGAGCAGGTGCACATTTGGTTCTAGCCACTATAATGAATTATGGGTTTGGAAACCTTTCTGTATGAACACCCACTTTATTCACAGCAGAATTTATTCAGAAAATAAAGAGACAAAGCAACATTTAGACCAAGAGCAGACCAGCACCATTAATTTTTTTTTCAAAGTCAGTTGATAATGACACATTTTTGTCAAGGTGAAGTCTATGAATATGAGATCAACCACTACAAGAAACCTGTGAAAACTTCTGTAAACAGTATTATCTTTTTATGAAGTAGATACCTTTATATTCCTATTTTCCTTAAAAAGTATAGATTGTACTTACACTATTAGAAGTTAAGATGCATTTACTTGATGAGACTGACTACTTAATCATTAGGATCTGGTCTAAAAATAAAGTAATGCTTGCACTCATGTGTTGTCAGAGATGGTACTATAACTGCTCTCTTTCCAGCTCCTTTTGTGCAAGCAAAGGATTTCTGCATGAAGAGATCATATACGCACTTAAAAGAATTTACTCTATTCGAGAATTTTTGTCTCAAGTCTTTTTTCCATATTAAAGGAAATACTGACTCATATAGGAGTTCATACATGAGTGATAAATAAGGAGAAGAAAAATCATAATGAGCATCTTTGTATTTTCAGAAAGAAAATGCAAAAATTGTCAACTTTCATTTGGTGCAATTTTTAAAGTGCTAATAAAAGCTATGGCATCCTGAATTTTTTCCCGCAGTAGGCCAATCTGCCATTGAATTGCAGTCTTGATGAAGGCCTCTTGAATTTTACTCTATGCTAATGAAATATAAAAAGCTGCAAGAATAAAGCAGATCTTAAATAGTCATGTACATTGATGTGTATTTTACGTGCAGGTGTATCTTACATCCATTTATTCAGCTATCCACTGCTGCGATGGGAGGAAGATTATTCTTTACTTCCACCCATTGTGGGATTTTGCAATCAAAACTAATAGCAAAGATGGTTTTATCACAGCTACTGCGCCCACAGATGCTGTACATAATCTTGCGACCAATTTCTAATTATTTTTTTTTAATCACAGACGGTAGTGACAGATGGCACTTGGGGAAATTCAGCATTATGGGTGGGGGGAACTATGAATAATGACAAAGATAGATGTAAAGCAACATGCACATCAATATTTTGCCAGATTTGTTTCTCTCAAGTGATAAGGAAACAATGTTTTGACTATAACCTCCAGCAACAGCTAAGACAATGTTTGTTTTCCCTCCTTCTTTGAAAGGAAATTTATATTACTGTCCATTACTAAAACATGCTGGAGTGTGAAAAAAGGTAACAGCTCCATGGCCATTTAGTGCAGCGACAGCCAACAGAGGGTGGTAACCAGCACATGGGGTCAGAGACCCACTGAACACAAGGGATGAAAATATTTGGAGTTCTCCACCACAACTACATCCCCTAAAGGTTTGTTTTCCTGCTTTCCAGTGCCAACCCAATATGAGAAGCACAAGCCTACAGGTAGCATGGGATTGGGAAAATTCTCTTGTCAGCACTAATTAGCCCAACTGTGGCTCTTGAGACATGTCACACACATCACTCACAATTTCCTTGATTCACTTTCTGGGCAATTGCCACTGCTTATATATTCAAAGTACAAAAATGAGTGGGTCAAAAACCATCATTAAAACATTTCCTGACACGAGAACAGGTGCATTTCTACCCCAGCTACAGCACACAGCCCAGGGACTTAAGTGCAATTTCCAAAGAAAACTAAAAAACACCAACAAGCCTCATGAAGTCTGTAGACAATGAGGCCCTGCCCCTATTAACTCTTGGGCATGGAGCTCTCTACACATCCACCTTTTATAAGGCTTGCACAGTAACTTAACATTTTGCATGAACTTGAGTAATGGTGCTTTCTCTGCTTCTAACCTGCAGAAGGTGCACATGGCTGCTTCCCCAGGAAAGGGCTGCAGGTCTGGTGCTGCTGAGGTACCAATCTGACCTGCACCAGGCAGAACACAGTTCTACCCAGCTAGGCATGGCACACACTGCATTTCTGCTGGCTTTATACTTTTCTGCTGGTTTTATGCTAAATCTTTTGAAAAGCCTGAATAACTCAGATTAATGATGTCTGATCTAGTATGAGGTCTGCTGGGATAAAGTGGCCACTAAAAATATTAAGGTAATATTGTCCCCACCGGCTTTTAAGGCATCAGATATAAAAGTGCAGATGAGCAGACTTCAGGGCTTCCTCCTGTCTGGGAAAGGTAATTAGATTCCCTTCCTATAGAATAGCATGTGTTACACTCCAGCCACACCTGCCTCTGCGCTCCTGCCATTTCCTGAGGGGGCTTTTTGATATTATAAGCCCTTATTAAAATTGGATAGTTGGAGCTCAGTGTTGTATCTGTTCTTTACCCTGGAAACAGAATCAGGCCATAGAGTGCGTGTCAGGCTGCTCTTGCCAGCTGTGAAGACAAGTGGAGGTTCCAATATACAATTTTTATTTTCTCAGTTGCTAAGTAGCAAGAGTTAAATTCTCTTCCCTGATCATCATACAGGTTCCCTTGAAGTCTATTCAACAGTATCTGCTTGTATTAAACTCCAATTGATGTCAATAGGGGTGCTGTAGTCACAGGGAGAGCAGGATAACTTTGAAGGAATGCGTTACATGTTCAAAGAAAAAAAATTAACCCTTACCTTCTCAATGTTACCCTTGCTTCTGCTTTACCAAAGTTGCTCTATAATTTCATGGTTTTAAAAAAAAAAATTTTTTTTTCTTTTTAATGTATTGAAGTTCTGCAGGGAAATTAAAAAGGTACTCATAACAGAAAGGAGGAATTTAATAAACAAGAAAAACAATATATACCATTACATAGTTTATTCCTTTTTTTCTAGATTACCTGACTAGTGGTATTGTCACAGAATCTGTTCTGTTCTAATCCACTGAGTAGTTGAGCACAAATACAACTCCAAATGCTGTTCTACATACAGGCCTACTAGATATAAAATAGAGGCCATTATGCAGAAACCTGAACTCAGAGATTACAGTAGCTTCCAGTTTCACACTGTGCCATGTTTGGCAGTAGCAGAAAGGAAGCTCGTAAGCAGCATATTTTGTTAAAAAATTAAAATGAACTCGCAAGCCTCAGATGTAGAGGGAGGAGAGTACAAAGATAAAAAGTCACTAATCAATCTATGAAGAGTTTGAATTCATTAGAAACTAATCCTATGCAGATTATAAAAAAAAGGAGGAAAAAGATAAAAACTATGAGTGAAACGAATAATAAAAAGCACAATGAAAATCAATTCCTTTTTTATAAAAGCTAGTCTTCCTAATTCATTTCCTGTACAATTTTATTACAAGACTAATTTAAATTACATAAGTAACTGTCTAATCTTCCACAGGAATTCCCTGTCTCATGCTTGCCTTTCTTGCTCCAGTTGATCTTTTCATGCATGAAATAAAATTCCCCTAGTGGAAAGGTGGAAGAGGAAACAAATGCCTGTCTTATAGGGATGCACTCAATAAGCACTGTTCTATTTGAAGCAGCTGAGAAGTATTTCAAAGGAAATCCCTGCTTGACTAGAAAATGTCAATGGCAAGAGCCCCAGAAGAGCAGGTTTTCACACCTGAGAACTAAGGAATTTGAAGGAAGCCAGCTTTGAGGATGCTGATTGCAGGACATTGATTCTTTGGCTTTTTTGTTGCTCTACCACACCAGTAAGTTTAGGTAGATATACCCAGCACAGCTTGCAGCTTGGTGAATGCATGACAAACCCACACACTGTGGAGTGGCAGAGCAGAGCCCCAGTGGGCAGCACAGCAGGCAGGGTGTCCGAGGCCACCCGCACAACCACGCTGGCAGTGTCCCTGCCAGCCCCAGCATTGCAGCACAGGCATGCAGCCCACAGCACAGGCATTCTGCAGCCCTCCCACAGCTGCTCCAGTGTCCTCTCCTTTAAAAAGCAGCATTTCCACCTAAATGTAGCCATTTTAACAGCTGCCCGCTGTCCTGTGGGGGGTGGACGATCCCATTGCTCTGCTGGGTTGTCACCTGCCAGGCACTGGGACAGGTCCTGGTGAGCTTCTCCTCAGCTCAGGACTAACAACCTGCACCTCCGAAGTGACCACCTCTGTTACACCAGCAAAGGCTCCAGCTCGTTTCAGCTCTGGTGTTTGTACCAAAGGGAGTGTTTCTCTCTCAGCCCAGTTTGTTAATCCCTGGTATGTGAAAGCTGCCTGACAATTTTTTCCTAATTAGAACTATTTCTATTGTCTACTCCACAAATAGATGGCAATATAAACTTAAGATTTTTTTTTTCCCAGGGCACAAACAAAACTTACATTTCCTTCAGCTTTTCAGTATCAAGAGAGGCAGCTGGCAGCAATGCCAATGTCTCTACCTGATACAGAACACTGAATATATTTTAATATTATTATTTGAATAAAGCTTTTTACATACCAATAACCATGACTGCATTGAAACCCTAGCTGATTTAAATCTCCTCAGTTGAGAGCAGGTCTGATTTGAACAAAGACCTCCAAAGGGAGCAAAAGAGGTAAAAAGACAAGCTCATATCTTCTCAGAACCAGGATGGGGATGGAATATATGAAGGAGCATTTGCTAGAACTTCCAGGGTTAGTGAAGAGGAGCCACAAGATCATCTGCTTCAGATTTTGCTTTCTGCTCTGTGTGAGATGTGATATGAGGTTTCCAGCAGCGCATCACCAGCTCAGAGATTTTTAGGGGACCTCAGTCAATTTCAACTGGTCACACCTTAAGTGCTCTTCCTCAGTAACTTCAGAGAAAGGTACAATAATGAAGCTGATCTTGACATGCAAGAAATGCTTGAAATGCTCTCCATTTCTATAGATTTGATGGGAAATGTTGCAGAACTATCACCAAATTAAGACGCAGCAGAGATCCAAACAATAAGATTAGTGAATTAATAGTGATATTGAATTAAGTCAGTGTTAAACTGCAAAGCAAATATAGCAGATAATTAGGTCACAAGTCTGAAGCAACAGGCAATCTTTGTCTAACAAAACCTGGAGACCAGAGAAAATAGCTTTTGAAGAAAACCAAAAACCACCAAATAACCCTGAAAGAATAATGAAAACTGCAAATAAGATTTCTCCTGGAAGAGTGAAATGTTTAACTGGGTAACACCACAAATGTCTGCTTTGGTTCTAAACATCAGCTTGGGCCATCTTGCATGAAACAAGTGCAAAGAGTAGCTCAGGAAGCAAACTGCATTTTTCTAACACTAATTGAATCTTCTTCTCTGGGTCTCACTGTTGTTATGGACACCCAGATTTCTTTCCCCATTTCACCCTCTGCACAAAGCTAACTGTTAATAAGCTGTTATGCTTCAGACTGTTACTACACCCAGAAATTAGGAGAAGACGGAGACAGACAAGATAATTTCCTCAGTTATTTTCAGCACAGTTTCTTAACAACCTCACCAGCAACAATACCCTCATTCATACAACCATGCTCTCAGAGTGCTGGAAATGAATTTTAGTAGCTAGTGACAGTCTGAGGCATCTCTTATTGAAGAACATAAACAGGGAAACAGCTGCATATCTCGAGTGTGTAAACCACTACAGTTTTGGGTTTTTTATAAAATTTCAAGTGCTTGTTTGGATGGATTCTGTCATACAAACAGTGCAGCTGATTGCCGGGATATACCAAGTTTTTTGGTCCTTATCTCTAAGGGTATGTTCAGAATGACCTAAAGAAAAGACAAGTCAGTTTTGAATTTTGTTCAGTTCTGGTTTGTTTTTATGTGGCAGCTTTTTCAGTTATTTGGTTTTGGTTGTTTTTTTGAGGTGGAGTTCAAAGTTTTATGAAATAACTTTTCCCTTGTCAGATTGAAGAGTGCCCAACACAAAGCTATAAACTCCCTAAACACTCACAGGCTTGCTGCTCCAGTAGGCAACTAACATTTAAGATGAGACACACAGATCTGGTTGCTAGTCAGCACGCTTGCAAAGGATATGATCTGCAGCATAATTAGAACACAGGACTGGACATTTACCATTGCTCTTCCCATGTTTATTGCAATTGTTTTTTAATCACTGTGCTGTATTACAGTTTAATTTTTCCTCAAGTGTTGGGTTATGTGTGACCAGACCCTCAGACACATCCTGATATACTACAGAAAAAAATCAAGAGCTGGAAAAATTCACCACTGAGGATTAAATCACCCAGCAAACTTGGTAGCTTTTCTCTCCTGATTTCTCCTATTCCAGGATAGGAGAGTTTCCTCCACAGAAAGACAAAAAGCCCTCAAGTCCTGTTCTGAATTACCCTCCAACTTCCTTGGCTGGCAAGAGACTTTAGTTTGGATTTTGGTAACGTGAAATTGATCCCTAGCTCATCACATAAATGCAGTTCACCTCCACATTCAGATTTCACATTGAAATCATTAATCACACGGGTGTAAGACAAGATAATATATCACTAGTTCTCTGGCTCACATAAAGCAGCTGCTATGACTGCACCTGACCACTCACTGGTCTGATATTTAGTGTCACTTATGAGAAGGTAGAAGATAATGAGTTTTTTGGTAATGGGTGCATAAAAAAAGTTAATAGAATTTAAATCAAACTAAAATAACTTTTCTTTATAAAAAAGCCTTTGAACAATTTTATCTGACAGTTTAAGTACTGCAAAGGGGTCTTCTCCATGTTTCAACTAAAATTTTTTTTACAAGTGTATGTAAGTAATCCACCCCTTCAGGCTGTCAAAAAACTAATTGCTTCAGATAAATTAAGAATCTCTAGAACTGTAATAAGGGACTAATTTGAATTACACTCCTAATGGCAGATAGGCGTATCTAAGGATTTCATAGGCATTGATGTGGTTTTTTTAAACATTAACCTGTACATACTTAACATATTTACTCTCAAAGCTCAAATGCTATTTAAGCTGTCATTAAACACACCCTGTTTTGCCCTCACCCCTGCACATAAATCAGTTCCCATACTGCACAGGACCAGGTGACACTTGCTGTTAAACAGATAAAAGCATTTTGTTTGCAGTGGGCAGTCTCAATTTACTGCTGCCTGAATTTATAATGTACTTAGCTCTCCATCAAAAATCTTCATGAGGTTTCAGCCAAAAATTTCTTTTCCTGCCTGAGACTGAAACCTGAGTTGCTTCAGTTGACTCATGCTGAGCAACTAGATGTGAAGGTGTCAAGAAGTAAGGACAAAAAAAAAAAAAGCCAAAGCAACCAAACAAACCAGAAAGAGGAGGCAAGAAGGACGAGTTCAAACTCCCCGCTGCTGCCCAGCGCTGTGTTTGCCTTTGCCTTGCTTGCTGTAATTAATAAATTCAAGATTTGACCTCGAGCCCTTGTTGGTTCCCTCTATCACAGGGAGTCTTTGGTCATTTTGAGAGCAAAGTTACTCCACACATCAGTAAACTGACTTGTCACACACCTTCTCTGGCTAGCAGGACAAAAAGAGAGGAATTTCAGCCTTTAGTTTATTGAAAATAGTTTGAAGTCAATCCATTTATATTGTAAATTCATACTAAAGACAAAGGTTGAAAAAGCGAGTGAAAAAATATTAAGAAGTTTTCAACACACTTTCAATTTCTAAAGGGGCCTGAAAGTGTTCAGACCCCTTTAGAAATTGAGAAGCAATTTAAAGACAATAAAAACCTCTAAAGCAAGATAATTCTTTAGAGGCTTTTTTAAATTTAGCACAGCTGGTGATTTTACCTTCCATACAATTCATTATCTTAAAGCAAGAAATTACATAAAAACATTAGCTACTTCCTACATAGCATGACCATTTTACTACCAGATATGCAAAAACAAAACATTAAGTTGTTCTCATTGTAAAACAACTTTTCCAACTCTATCAAAAAGACCTCAGGAAAAGTGTTTGTACTGTGCTTCACCCTGCATTAGTGAAGATTATTTGTTGTGAAGTTCTACAAAAGAGAAGAGAGAAATTTAGTCCAAAGAACCAATTTTTCCATCTCTACTGAAAATGTCATACATAGTTCAATAGTAAAATTTTAACTATTTCTAGCATCCTTGTGTCTACATCTATAATACTAAGCCATCTGAAGGGAGAACCAAATCAGCACCAGACATGTGTGACCTTCACTGGTATGTGACCACAAGGTAATACAGTTCTGTTAACAGTCAATTCATTTAACAAAAATATTTGAGAGCAGGGTTTTGACAGCCTGGAGTAGGAGTATGGATTACTCTGGTAAGCTGGACTTTGGGTTGGTTTGGAATTTTTCCATATCCTGGGAAAAAAATACCCCCCAAAAAACCCAAAACCAAGCCAAGTCCCACCCCTTTTTCTACAGTTTGAAATAAAACATGCCTGGACACAAGGTCATCCACCCTAAAATCTTCATTTCGTATTTGGTGACTCGTGCCAGCTGCTCTCCCTTTCAGCTGTGTGACCCAGTATTAATTGGTGCTGCCGTTTGCCAAGGTCTGAACTCTGCAGAGCGTTCATGGAAGGACTGGTCAGGGAGAGAAGGGAAGGATTTGCCAGCTGAGCACTTTGGGCTGTTAACCCTTTGCCACATGCTAAGACACAGTAGCTACAGGAGAAACTCGTGCTCATATATACTCACACATTATTTTGTCAAGGCTTTGCAGAGCGCACGTGGCAGCAGCAGATCTCGCACTGAGCAGCATGTGACTAAGATATGGCAGAAAGGCAGAAGAATGCAGCTTTATATTACAATAATTTAAAAAATAACGAAACATTAGGTTCTAAGGTAGCTTGCAGCTTAATGTTGACAATGAAGAATAATTTGAGACTTATAATATGCTCATTTATTCTCATCTCAGCTCTATACACAGTGCCTTATCACTTTAAGAAAGACCTTTCCCTGCTAAATCACATTATTTCTATTACTTAGGGAATTACAATATTTGTACAGTTTATACACATGTAATACAATGGGATTTGCATAATATGAAAGGCATTAGTGCTTTGATTAGGAGAACCACCTGCACAACCTCTCAAGTATTAGTTTCTGGTTATTCTTTTAACCCAAGCATTTCCATCTCATATGTTAAAGCTCCCAGTGAACTGCCAAGTTTTATCTGGGCTACAGTGACAGAAGCTGGCACTGCTTAAGGCTCTGTTAGTCCCAAAAAGCCAATGTGTGAGGACATGAGATCATCTTGACTCACAGGAGACACCATACTCTGTCAATTCTGCTGCCAGGACAGAAACATCACAGATGTGGTGCTTTACATGCTCCTCAACCAGCTAAGCAGAGGGGGAAATAAGAGACCAAGAGCTTGTTCTTCCTGAGCATTGCATGGAGAGCAATATTGGGTACTTTTGTGACAACAGCCACATCCTTTAAATCTTAGTGCCTTAAAATCCTGAATTAATTTGTTAATGAGAATGTACTTTCACACCTGTGAAAAGTCCTCAAATAATATTCTTTTCGGTAAACACGCTTATCTTGGGAAGAAGTGGCTTTCACTGCATCAGTTCACCAGCTGCCCAAGCTGCCTGTGGAGGTAAGGACAACAAACAGAGCACCCTCAATTCTAGAGCTCCCAGTTTGGTACCTAAGGACACTGCAGTTAAAGGAAACACTTTCAACAGTGTTGTAGTATTTGGGGTCACCATTTCTGGCAGGCAATCCCAGGCTATGCACTTATGTTGGAGAATACCAACACAGACAGTTGCATTTCAGAGGAAAGGGTGAAGTTTCCCTGAGTGGTGCTTACATTTGGTGCACAGGAAGGGGCCCAGTTATGCAAAACACTGCTCATCATCTCAAAGACTGCAGAGTTTGAACCCTGATAATTGACAGTGCCACTGCTTAGAACGACAAAAATCCTTTCACACAGACTCACGGGGAGAGGTGGTATGCTGTTTTATGCATGGATTTAGCTGCAAAAAATAAAGCAGGCTATCTCCTAAAAATGCAAATCCTACCTTATAGCCCTGAACACAGGTTCTCCACACAGGCATTTGAAAAACCCCTGAAAACAAAACAAAAACTAAGCTCTACCCCTCAAACTTCCCAAAAGAGTAAAGGCTTCAATTTCTGCTTATTTTTGCTCAATGTCCTGTTAACCCAACACAGGCTGGAACAACTAAACCTGATACTTAGCCTCCCCCACTAAAAAAAAGAAAAAAATTCTCCACTATAGCATGAATCTCCCCCCTCAGAAATTCTTGTTGCCGGGTTTTGACAGATTGGTTTATAAGTTTTTGGTGTTATAGACTGGGTAAGAAAAGCAAATAGCATTGAAATACTTGTAATCTAGCAAAACAGATTTGCTTCTTGCATGTTCCAGTGCAACAATCAGCAGAGTTTTGTGTCTCCAAACTCTCCCTCTCTATGGCAATTTTACTGAAAAAAGTCATTCTGAGATCAGTATGAAAGCCTGATGCACCCCTACAGGCACAGTACCACACTGAAAGCATTTGTGCAGGTACGAAACCTGGCAGGGATCTCTGCAAAACACCACTCGCCAAGCACGACATTCGGGACTGCCCTCGCACCAGGCAGCCAAGGCTACTATGGGATATTTAGCACGAAGCCAGTTGCCTTACCTCCTTTACTACAAGCTGCTTCATTTACAAAACACTAACATCTTTAAGTGAAGAAGAAAACATGCATCTCTGCGGTAAAACCAGAAGAATTTCTCTTATAAGGCTATAAATCTATTAGAACGTTTAAATAATACTATGATTGTCTTTCTATGACACTATTATTAGGTTAATATTATGATTTCACTTTGTCAGCTCAACAAAATTACATATTGATGCCTTCTTTTTCCACAGCAGCTTACCCTGCGGTGTTTATTTTGCTTGGCAACTGGATTTCGACTTTTAAGTAAGAGTGCAAGTTGGAAAGAATGAATTCCGTTAAGTAATCTTTTATAAATAAACAAAAGGGATCACAAAAAAGTATTTTTCTGATGTCTTGAGATTTTCTGAAGTTGCAGTAAGCTCTTCAAAAGGCAGAGAGACAATAATATTATCTCAGTGCAACTTGATGCTAAAAATGGAAAGAGAAAAGAATGTAAAATTTAAATCTCCTCCTTCAATGCATTAACACAAGATGAATACTTATTTTCCCAGTCCAGACATCAGGTAGTTACAACAGAATTAGAGTTTACTGCACCAAATCAATGTGCAAAACAGAAAAAGTCAGGTGCCCCTATTTTCCAGTGAAGAGATATCTGCTTTCTAAAATGGATACCTTGCTCAGTATCTGTGCTCTCCCTATGGTATATTTGTGTTTACACAGTGGATAATCATTAACTAATAGGTTTAGTATTCTTTCTAGTTTTCTTCTGGAAATAATATTTAAGGCTCTGCTAGGAAATAAAAAAACCCAAACATTTTTAGGTGACATCATTTTGTCATAAAGAGCCAATTTCTTAATCCTTTGCACCGTGAGCAAGCGATTTTTATTATATAACTTTTTAACAGTTATATTTAGGACTAGCAATTAAAGATAAGAAGTAGATAAATCAGATCATGTGTTTTTCCTCCGAAATTTCATTTCCTTTGTAGGACCAGAACCTATCACTTGCATTTCCACTGAGGATGTAACTTGCATCATGAGCAGTTGTATGGATATCGTTAGTCTCATTTGCTGGATAGGCTAAAAAAAAAAGTATATGACACAGCAGATTTTAATTTTGAGGATGAAAAATTCTATTTGCAGTTGTTTTTACAACAAAACCATCTCCGAAACACAAGCTCGTAATTCCAAAACAAAGGACACCACACTCTGCAAGTGCTGTAGCTTAATACTTGAGACAAAGTAGCACTAAATCTTTTTAGTTCTATTAAAATACCTCCGCACTCAATTCCTCACTGTATTAAAATCACTTTAGAAGGCAGTTGTTTAGCTTCTCATTCTGTCTCCTGATCATATTTCTTCCTCTTTTCAAGAAGATGACAAGTAGCATTAAAATACTGCTGTATGGGGAGGTTATAGAATATACCACAGATGTTATTGAGTAAAGAATGCAAAAGAGGGCTGGGGGAAACAAATGCATGCTGAGCAGAATCATAACTCAACTCTGCTTGACTCTTTCTTTTGCTTAGAAAAAATTTATCATGTTTCTAGCCTTTTAATTGACTTTTTTTAATATCCAACTAATTTTTTTTCCTTATTCTTCATGGTTAATTGCTTTATAGCCTGTATCTGCCAGTGTAACACCAGCAAGAAGCACATCCTGAGCTCTCCTACCTACCTGCTACCAGCAAGACTATTTCTCTAGCACTGCTCCATTCAGAAATTCAGCTGAATATAGTCAGGCAGATTTTACTAAGAATTTTCTCTATAAAATTACTATTGAAATAATGTTTATTGAAATGTATTTTAAAGTCTTGAATGACATAGAGAGACTTAATACACAAAGATTTAATTGTGATGATTTACAACGAATAATTTTTCTATTTTACTGTACTCAGCGAAAGGAAGAAGGGTTGTGTTACAGCACTTCATTCAGCGAACGGCAAAGCCCTCCATGTGTGGTAGTTTGGCTGTGCCTGGCAGCAGCTCAGTCAGCTGGGCATAACCCCACCACCACTCTGCAAGCAGTCTTTTTCCAAGATAATTAGAACTCACAGAAACCACCAAACATTAATGAGGAAACAAAAGCACATGAGAGAAAAGAATTCAGACATATTGAGGCCAAATCTGCCCAGAGCACCAACAAATGCTGTGAGCACATACCAAAGAAAGACAATCTGTGGCATCTGAAAGACAAATAATCACTCTGAGATGTTCAACTTGTTGGCAGCTAAAAAGTCTGCTCAACCCCAGAAATATGCAAGGTGTAAAGGGCTTCAGCGTTGTCAGAGCTGATTTTCCACATGGAGGCTGGCTGGGTTACAAAAACACACTCAGCTGACAGCACAGTTAAAGTGTCAATTAAGATAAGACATCAAACAATTTACTAGTTATTAAGAAGCTACTCAGACATGAGAAATAGATTTGCTACTAAAATTTGGTCATGGTTTTAAAGGATCTCTTATAATTGTCAGGGTGGAAGAAAAAGACTGAAAGCTATGAGTATGGGAAAATGAGGATTCAAAACAAATAGGGCTGAAATAAGAAATATACTGAGGTTGATTGTTACATAACCCTAATATTACAAAAGACATGAATGGGATCTGGACTTGAAGCAAAGTTCAGAGTTAAGAAGAGAGCCTTGCCTCAAACCTAACCAGTAGCTAGAATTTTCTCCAACACATTTTTATATCACCTTTTTCAGAATGTGCTATTATTTACAAATCCTCTCACTTGCTACATACTTCTAGTTATCAATTTGTAATTAATCCCAAAATGGCATGATTGTTGATTAAAATACTGTAAAATTTCTAATAAAGTCTTAACTTGTCTATATATTTATATGTAAAAATGTAATTTGGAGAAGACTGAATTTCCTGAGGATGTTTGCTATTAAATTTCCTTTCTCCACCATATCAAGCCCCATTACTTCAAGGCAGGCACATCTGTTAATTTAACTAATGCTCAGTATCTATATGCCTAAATGAATGCTTTCATTTGGAAGTGGCCTTGTCTCAGCCTAAAGCAGGTCCTTGGTGAGCACGGTTTATTTTTGTATCCCTCACAAATGGGGCTCTTTGTGGTTGCAGAGACATCCTTGTCTGGATAGACTCTGACTCACTGGAAATGTCACTACAGACAGGTAGAGGCCTCAGGCAGAGATCAAGGTCCTGTTATCTTCAGCATTTTGTAATTGTACACTAAGGGATCACCACTCTTACAAGAAAGATATCTTCAGGAATGAAAGGGCACAACAGATGGATGAAATGAGGGAAGAGGAGATGAAGAAGAAAGGGCAGTCAAAGCAGCAATAGAGTAATTTCCTGCATAGATTGAAGCCATGTGCAAAATTGAAGTTGACAACTGTTTCAGACATTTTGACTTATCAGATATATTTAGTTACTCGGTCAATACAACTGTTCTCTCTTCCTCCTAATTGTTTTGGGGAGAAGGAAGGATGTGGTATTTTACTCCTTTCCCAATTACTTTGATATATTTTTTCCCTCCATGCTCTATTTCTAGAGGTATTAAGACCCAGTAAAATATCAGAGATCCCTCCTACACAGACTCTGTCCTCCAGGTGCTCTTCTTCCTCTTGTTCCTCAGAATACTAAATACAACTTTCTAAAGAGATGCTTTTATGGTAGTTTCTATTCCTTCCCCACCCCGTCTTTGGCAGCTTATTATTGCTGAATTAGCAAACTGACCCAAGTCAGTGCATACTGTGGGGAAGCTGCTGCCAATGCAAGAGGGATCAAAGCATGCGACTATCCCTTTTCAGCAGGACAGCATTGGCTGAGGTCCCTTTCAGCCAGCCATTGAAGTATATCCTGCTCCATTCTCTTTCTTGGCCCTTAATACCATGCTTTCCAAACCCCCCCTGCCTAACGCCCTCACGGTGAGGGTCTTTTCATCCCCTCTCATTCCTCACAGTTGTGAGTTTTACTTTGGTTCTGTTTTGTCCACAAGCTCTCTGCATGTCATTCTTTAGTTCTCGCAGTACTGTTGCCTCTCAAGCCGTAGGACAAGCAGGGCACGAGGCAAAGTGTCCTTAATGAGTGTCTCATGAAAGGTAGGGAGACAATTAGTTTGGCTGTTGCAATACTGAGAAGGAGCTGGGGAAAGGAAGGTGAACAGAACTGGGAGCACTGGCACAACAAGCTCAGAAAGTGGTTTTAGCAGCAGAACAGACAACAGGTAAAAATCAAGAACGACTCGGCAGGCACTGGGGGCCAACAGGAGGATGTTTAAAAGCAAGAGATGTGAAACAGTATGGATGTGAAGGAGTGCCCAAGTCTGAGAAATGTTGTGCAGGAGAGCACTGGTGGAGCAAGGACAGATGGGACCACAAAAACAATACAAAAGAGACAGGGCTAAGGGTTATTGTTATCCACAGTACAAGACAGAGGGAAGCTACATGGAAGAAGGGAGAGGAAAAGCCAGAGTGTGGCTGAGTTGACAGGAACATAGTGATTGATTTTATCCTTCATCTAACAAGTATCTGGGACAGCCTGAATTCTGAAGTGTGTTTGCCAAGGGAAAAATCTCTCTCCTCCTGCTTCAATCCTTCCTGAGTGCCTTCAGTAAGCTGAACAGCCTCTCCTCTGCTCAGGATAACAGACCTGAATTTATTAGGTAAAATTCATACCACATCATCCTGCTTCCTGGCTGCACAATCCTCTTCATCCTGATTAAAGTGCAGTCTTGCTGGAGGAATACACCAGCCGCCAAACCTATTTTTGTCTCAGTCAAGCACAGCTCCAAGTATCATTACCACATGGGGTTACCATTTCCTATCCCACAAGTTTCCGGAACAGCATTTTTCAGGTCAAAATAGTGTTTCACTGAAATCAAATCACTTCCTTCGGAATGCAAATCTTTATACTTGTTATATGATAGAAGACATTCAAAAGTGAAAGCCAGCTTAATACATTGCACCATAAAGCTCTGTTTCAAGAACACAAACAAAACGGCATAACAGGTTTTTTACAAAAAATTAGAAATATAAGGCACCCCCTTCCCTTACTTCTACTCTTTCTTCCAAAAAGTTCCCTCATAGCAATATTTCCTTTTGGCCCTGATCCTTTCACTCCAACACCTTCTACAGGCTTGTGCCTACTTTGGAAACCATTACACTACAATAAAACTTCAGTTTTTTTGCCTTATTTGCAGTTATAGGTGTTCTGGTTTTGCTAACACAGTACTTGTTTATGAGTATTAAAAATGCTCACTTATTTTATTAAAATTTTTTAATAAAGACCAAGTATTTAGAGTACTTACTTCTGAATCCTGTCTCCTTCCTGTGAAAATGGCAACTTTTCTGTTCGGCAAAAAATGTGTCGGTCTCCAGTTAAAATATCAGACGCTACCTCTCAGCCTTCAAGGCAGCAGAGCTGCTGATAATCTCTGCTAACCAAGCACAGTCAGTTCCGTGAGAGTCTACCAATTTTTTTTCTCTGAGACTTTATGCGTGGTAGAAGAAATTTTAATTCTGCAAAGCTGAAGCAGGAAAGGTAGCAGACCTCACACTTTATCACCAATTAATTAATCATGGTTCTAATTTGCACGCATGCTTTACGGTTTTCTCTCTTTTACAATAAAAACAGTCAAGCAGTATTTTAATTGTGGAAGATTCTCCACTCCCTCCAGTTATTAAATTAGGATACTGTTTCGTCCAAGCTAGAATTTACCTGTTGAAGGCATTATATGTTATTAATCATTTTTCTGGAGCTGCTCTTTGCTACCAGATCTTGTTACTGTTGCTTGTGAGAAAAGATAATAGCTTCTATTTTCCACTAGCTGACAAAACATGCCAAGTTTATCTCTGTATTCCAATTGAAATCTAAGATGTACAGCTAGCACAAATTGAGACTGTTTACTCTGTAATCCTGCATCTGATGGTGACTCTGCAGCTAGTTTTTGTCAGTTTAGTAAGCTAAAATTTATGGCACATTTGACAACTTTGGTGAAAACATTATTCTAGGATGTTGCATATTATGTTAGCGAATGTTTCTGTAAGCTAGATGTTGTTAGTAAGATTAATGCCATGGTAACAAATTTACAATCACCACAAATAGGAACTGAAATGACCATCTCTACCACTTCCCTTAAGAATTAGAAGGAAAAATCCTCAAAAAACCCCAGTAAGAAACTATAAATTGACAACCACCAGAAATTTAAAAGTACACCACTTCGGCAAAGAAAAACTCATTTTTCACTGAGTTCTGTGTATTTGCACTGCTAATAATTAATGGTTCAAATTACAGGAACAGAGGTGGGTCTCCTGATGTGGGAGAAAAGGGAAAAGTGGTAGGAAAAGGGAGGGAACTGACTCACCCAGTGAGAACACCCAGAGTCTGTTACTGGCTCTAGTGCAAGATTTTAATTAACATTGAAATGCATTATATTTAGCCCTATATTTCATCTAGGGCATCCACAGCACAAATCAGTCACCTCATTATAGCAATTATTTAAAAAAAAAATTGTCAGAGTATGAAGTCATGACTTAGTTTGTACATTCACATCCTTAAAGCAATATAGTCCTAAATCTTCTTTAAATGGCCACAAGCATAAGAGAAACAGGATTGTTAACTACAGATGTATTTCAGGCTGGAAATATATATTTTTTTTTTAGATCAAAGGGTGGAGTCTGCCACTATGGAATGAAACTATTTGGGCATGTAATATCTTTTACCTGCCTGACCATCCCAAATGTAAAATTTTGTTGCCCTTAGTGCTGTCTGCTGAGCCCAGTTATTTTTCCTTCTGGAATTTGTGCCCAAAAAGAAGTAATAGAGAAGACACAAGATATTTCTCCTCTTTTCCATAACTATGAACTGAACCAGGAGCCTCTCATCACTCCTTTGTCATGAAGCCAAAAGCACATTCCATCTTTCTTCAGTACCCTATTCTCACAGAGTTTCTGCATTAGCTCAAACTGCACAGGTCTGCACTGCAAGCCTTGGTACTGACTTCTTCCTAGAACTGATTCCTTCACGTGCAAAATTTCTCAAAAGTTTCTAACTTCAGACACTCTATCTAAGAGCATACAAGTCTAGCACATTTGTCAAGACTCAACAGCTGGCTAATACAGGATAACAGCAAGATAACACTGCTTAGGCAATTGATATCATCTTCTCAATCCCACAATTGCCTCTGCCTGCCCTGCACCACAGGCAGAGGCAGGCTATAGCTCCAAAGCTGGGCTTGTGCACATGCCCGAGCTGCTGTCAGCACCACACCGACAGCACTGCCTCTGTAACAAGGTTTATTTGGTCCCAGCTTGTTATCCAGGCCCTGCATTAACCCACCACAAACAGATCCCTGAGCACTGAGCCACCTCTAACTTCCTTTGACAGTCCTTTAATCTTTAACAGCCCTTCATGTTTTCTGTGCACCAGCTACACCTACAGACACCAAATAACCAATACCTACAGAGTGATTCACAGAAGTGACAAGTACTCATGCACTCACCTTATGATTTAAAAATGTTTCCTAACATATCAAGTCCTTAAAAAATAAAATTCACAGAGTTCTCAGTGTCAGACAAGTTTATAATACTAACCTTGCACCTCATAGCCCTGTGTCTAAAATGTATCTATAGCTAATAACAGACATTTTTCTCTTTCATACACACAGCCTCCCGTAATAGATCCAATTTAAGGATGAATTCATTAATACTTGTCACAATACCACAATTGATGACAGTGCCATACACAAGTCTAGGCATCCATTAACGTGCCTGGGGTTTTTTATGTCAGGGCTAGAATAGCAAGTAGTTAATAATACATGTGACCACACACTGAAAGATAGAGAAAAAATACCTTTCACAGAAAGTGTTGAGTAAGGCAGAAATAAGAAGAGGAAAAGAAAGGGAAGAATTAGCAAATGGAAAGAAAGGAGTGATCACACCATGTACTAACACACCAAGTTAGGGTTTCATAACCCTGTTGAACTCTGAAATTTGTTAAGTTTTGTGCATTTCACATTGTAGGCTTAATAGTATTTCAAGAAGAGGACTACTATCTTGTTATTAAGATGGTGTGTAGCATCTAATAGACTTTAAAAGTACTACATAGCAAATCTAGTATTTAGAAAATTGAAAATCTTTTTGCATTAGCATTATCTTGTGTTCCACCTAAGTACTGGGAAAATACTCTCTGTGAGAAATGGCACTATTTCAATATTTTTCATTAAATCCATTACACCAGATGTATTGTTTTCCCATTATTAATACATACCAATACATTTTAAAAAGAAGGGAGAAAAATCTGTTTTAAAAGCACTGGTAGCAATGAAATTACAACCCAAGAACAAGGCTGTAATTATAATGTACTTATTTGAAGGTATTTAGTGACGTATTATTAAGTACGTGTCACTAAAACTAAAATCTTGGGCAAAACCATAATTTGATGTCTATCCTCAATATTCTTAACATTAGCTCCTCCAAAACATTTAAGTACTAAATACTGCTGTCCAGAGACTTATTCTGCCAAAAGAGAGGAAGCAATGAATACCCACACCACAACAAGTTCATAAAATGCCTCTGTACTGACAGAAAACCTATTTCCAGTATCCCACAAATAACTCAAGTTATGAAATCATTTATTATTTCAGCTGCAAGCAGGGAGCAAACTAAGATGCATTTATAATAGAATGGGAAGAGGCAAGCAGTGAGTAATATTTCAGTGCAATTAAATATAATTTCAATAATAAATTATGTACCATTGTAAACCTAGTGCTTTATATAAATGTCACTGATGACGGTATGTTAGAGTGCATTTGTGTTTTATTTATGTTACAGCAAGGAATATATAGTGGTTCTAGGATGTTTTCTCTGTTGAAGTCAAGGGTAAAATCAAGCAATCCATGTGAACAGCAGCTCCTTCTGTTTTACTTATTAGAACTCAGGCTCTGCTATTTTTGGTTTGCAAGATACTGTTTGAGACTAGAGCATGTGTTACTTTCTTCTAAGCTGTAATATTTTAGCCCAGATGTGTTTGAGTATGCACATTGCAAAGATTAGTAAAGGATTTACTAATTGCTGCAATTGCCTTTAATTTTTACATGTGTGTGAATAGCAGGCTTAAGTACTCAAAAAACTCCAGAAAGACTTTTCCAGAACTCAGTGAAGATGTTAAATCAGTGTCTGGTGGCCGGGGAGCAGGTGCCATCAAAGACAGGTGCTGTTTCCATCTCTTCAAATGCTTCAGCCCTGGAGAAGAGCTTGAGTGAAGACATCCAGCAGAGGTGAGGTGGAGGAAGCTCACATTAGAGGTGGAAGGTGCTATGGCAGAGAAGAGGTAGCTGTCGGGCTCCTGAACCTACAAACTGTTACTCCACAGAGCAATTTTGTGAACCATGATGAAGCACTGGAGGAAGAAACTTGGATACTGTTGCCCAGCTTAGGTAGTTGCTCTTGTAACCTGGGTCATGCAGATTCTGAAACTGAGATACTATTTTTGTCAATGAGTTACTACCTAAAGGTTTAAAACTCTAACTGAAATTATGTGACATGAGAGATAACTCTTGGGAAATCCAGCACTACTGACAGCACTTAGACTCACATCTGCAACAGTTTGTAATAGTTTGAGTTTTGAAAGGGAACCTTTGAGAGTTGACTAAATGCTAAGGAAAATGGATAGACTAAAAAGTTGATAGAGCAAAGAAGCATTAAATTATTCAACAGCTACATCCTACATACTTCCACAGCGCAGTATAATCCTGATTTAGCTGTGTTCCCATGAGTTGCCTCTGAATATATTCTGAAGTTTATAAATATGCTATGAAATACGATATTTTCAAGAAGTTAAGAATTAGAAGCTGGCAGCAATTGTGTGTCCTGGGACAACTGTCTCTTTAGAGATGAACAAGGTCCCAGTCTAGACTCTCACCCCCTCAGCCCTTCTGGCTCAGTGTTAGTTGGACAAAAATGCCTGCAAAATGAGTCTTTTTATTTTCTAATTAACCATTCACATTATGTTTTCCTGTAGGAAAATCCAGGAGTATTTAGGGTCTTAGACTCTGTAGCCTGAAAGTTTCCTCCCCATTATAAGCTCTAGATAAAAAGAGCATTTGAGGCTACAGGTGCAGACATAGCTTTAATCAAGGTTTATTTAATGCCCAAAGCAGTGAGATAACTCATCCATCAGCCGAGCTAAGAGGTGTGGGCAAGAACATATGCTCCATCATCTCGAATAGATGATCAGCTCGCCTTTTCATTTCCCACCACGCTACCAGCAGTCATGTTTTCTCAGGCAGAGCGTGGCTGAAAGCTCTCAAGGAAGCAATTTTATCTACTCTTCCCTGAAAGGGCCAGTGCCTTAAAGGCATAATTAAGTTCTAAATACATAATAGTTAGTGACATTTAGCAAAGCATGTCATCTCTGGCATACTGCCATTGTAGAAGGAACAGCAAACAAATCTATTTGCATTGTTTTCAGCTGGTTTGTAATTTTTTTGTAACAGTATTGTCAGCAAGTGCAGAAGAAAGTATTAGATGAAATAAGCTGGTTAACAGACTGAACTAATTATATTGATGCAGTGAAAAGAACTAATACATTTTGTAGGAGGCAGTATTTGGTGACAAAAATAATCTCTTTAAAGCCACGCGAAATGCTTTATTTCTGCTACCAACACTTGTATAGCTTGTACTGCTCGCAAGTGTAGAGCTTGACAAATAAAATGATCATTAGAAATCCAGAGCACCACCAATGTCCTGCTCAGTTTTGGATTAAACAAACCTTCCCTCAGCCCTGCCCAGCCACACACATGCCTCCCCCTTCCACATTTGCACTAAAGAATCAATGTCTCACTTAAAACATCAGCAGAAGGGCATTACTGGGCAAGAATGGTCAAAAACCCCATGAACACCTTGGTCTGCAGTCTCCTTGCTCCCAATGTTAAACCCCAGCAACTGACAGGAATACTTGGTCATAATCTCCCACAGGAAGAGGGGAAAAAAAACAAATCTCAGAAAATAGAATACTGAAAGCAGGATGTGTCAAAACTTTTAAATTTAAATGTGTCAAACTCACAGCCAGTAAAGGAGAGCATGGAAACTGTCAAAAAGACATCATATTAAACCAGGAAATTCTGTTCAGGTGCTCCCCATTAGAGGTTACATGAATAATCAGGTTTCTTCCCTGGTTCCCCTTCCCCCAATCTCAACTTTCAAATTAAATCTAAGGGACGTTAATGAAATCATTTCTGGCTGAACACCGTAGGTCATACCTTACCCACTAAGTCAGTCCTTCTATACCCAAGAGCTTTCCTGGTGAAGAAAAAGTATTTCTGTGTCCTGTCAAAGCAGGGAAGTCCCAGCAACTACCTGCAGTGGTTTCAAAATCACTGCCTGAGCCTCAGTTGTGCCCTCTGCTTGAACTGCTGGAGAACGCAGCTTTCAGTGAAGATGCTGGATTTGGCAATGGATACCCTACAGCACGGGCTGTACTGCTGTCTGCCAACTTCACTAAGACAACAACAACCTTCAGTGAAGGTGGTGAGCAACATCAAAATCGACAACACAAGATTCAGAGCCGCTCTATTAATGGAAGAGTCTTCTGTATTTAGTAAGGAGAACATCTTGTTACTAAGAGTTTGCTAAGCATTTAAAGTAATATATTTTGAAAGGACAGAAAAACAGTATTTCGTGTCAATGACAGCAAGTTCCAGCCTTACTGTATAAGACTCCCTCTGCTATATCAAGTTTAGATAAACTGAGTTTATACACATGTAAAGTTGTTCTTAGTGTTACAAACTAAGGACATTGACCATCAAGCCATAGTCCCAGCTCTGCCAGAAACTGCTCACCCCATTATAAAAGATAAGGACAATCTCTTACCTCCAGAGACCAGGTTAGAGAGGCCAAGCATACGAACTCTACAACCTTGCAACTATATTTGTTGTGCAATTAGATTTTGTTCATTCTTTTCTCTTTTAGCATGTGATTATTTAGGGTCTTGAAAATTACACAGAAGTGTTCATCCACAAGAATTATTATCTTCTCTTTAACTGGTTTTAAAGTCTGATTTTCACTTTTATTTATTAAAAAAAAAAGACAGCAGTAACTGTTAAATGCAAATTAAGTTCAACTACCCTGTTTCTTACAGAGCCTTAGTGGGATGCTCAGGGACAGTTTCATGGCTTGCTAGCCTGTGTGTTACTAACATGATAAGCTCACATTTCAGTGCAGTATTAAAGCACCTGTGAGCATCATGAAGCATGGAAATCATTATTTCATTACTTGAGTGCAATTCACATCTTGAGCATCTAGAAATGCCTGAAAAACCTCAAGGGCTGTGGACCATAAGATGTACAAAAAAGTATGATATACAAGTAGAACAAAATGCTATTTAAAAATACCATCATAGCAAATGACATCTTAATACCATTTAACAGCTTATTGCAACCACTGGCTTATACATCCTCAAAGCAAGTTTGCTTTCAGATAAGGTTGAAACTACAGACCAAATATGAAGAGTAAAGATTTACTGAGAGTAGGAGTTGTCACTTGTGCAAATTGAGCAGTGTTTTCTGTTTCCCAAAGTGACAATGCTTCGGATAAAAGAGGCTACTGGAATTTAAAGTTGTAAAGTCACAGGAAAACAACTTTGTGCCTAAGATAGATATTTAATTTCTTGCATTAAATACTAATACAAAGCAGCAAACACAATTTTGAAATAAAGCACTTGCATAGGGCATACAAATGAATGGAATACCAATGCTGGAAGATGTTTTAAGCAGCAGGCTTGACCCTCATTTTAAAATGCATTGGATAAAATGTATGTATCTTTTTTCAATTTCAGTGATCAGGTATCTAACCTGTTCCAGGTTTGAGGTGCAAAGCTCCTGTTACGTGGCCTTGCAGCCTGCTCTCCAACACAGCACGTGAAAAAAAAGACATCTGTCCCCTTCTGGCAAAGATAAACAGAGAAAGCTTCAAATTTCATTTACGAGGTTTATAATTTTTCTCCTGTGCTCAGCAATCTCAAGTCACAAGAAATATTGTTTTACTGTAGACAGAGGAGACATATGAGCCTTGATCCTCTGTGCTCCAGCTGCAAGACAAGCAGAAAACCCATAGAATCGTGTCAATTTCATCCAACAGTGACAGGTCTTTCCCAGTCCTTCAATGCTGCATGTAGTGCTCCAAGGCATTGCAGGAAGGCTCCTGACTGTCAACAGCTACTGAAAGGGAAGGAACAGCTCAGAAGGGAGAGCTGGCTAAACTGGGCCAGGAAAGACAGTCCTCCTTCAGTTACAGGGCCAAAGTGCAGGTAATGGGTAACTCCAGCAATGCTCCTCCACGCCCCTGCAGCTGGGAGCACAGCACTCCCCTTTTCACCCCAAGCAGCTGTCACCAGGGATGCCACAAGACAATGTGGCAGCACAGGGGGTGTTTCCTGTGACAAAAGCAGCTCTCACACCCATCTCAGCAAGTGGTACACACACAATTAAATTTATGACTGACTCACTGAATGTGCCCCACAAAAGTTGGTGCTTGGCCAAACAGGCCTCTGCACCCCAGAGCCAGCTTTCCCATTTGGTTTTCCATGTGGCTGTGAGGGAGAGAGGGACACAGGCACAGCTCACAACAGACCCAGCCAAATAAGGTTAATTTATGATCTGCTGCTGATATATTTACTTCAAAGTTTTGCAGTGAAGGTTTGGGGGAATTTGCTCTCTCTTTCTCCCTCTACCTTCTGAGATTCTGGAGCTCCACAACTCCGCACTACAGAGATATCCCTTAAATGAAATTGCTTCAGTGAACCACCTGTTTCATACCGTGTTTAGATGGCAATTTCTCTGGGCACAGCACCTGTCTCTTATCCCATACTTCTGTGCTGGCAGCTCAACAGGCCTCACGCTTGCTAGTAATGAGTCATTACTATTTTAACATAGTAGTGAAAATATTACCAATAAGAATTATGCCACAGACATCAGTTAAAAAAGAAAGTTAGGATTCTATTCTCACTGTGAAAAAACCAAATGAAAAACATGACAGGAATTCCTGCTTTTCAGCTACAACTTCCAAACCCAGGGGCAATTACTGCAATTATTTCATGTATTACCCTTTGTGCTATCAAGGGTAGAGGAAATGCTGCTAAATTGCTTATCAGAATTAGTGCATGCAAGTGAATTAGACGCAGTGAATGCTGTAGCTGTGTCTGATTCTTGTTTAATAGCTTTGGATGATACCATTTGGCATTGATTTCTCTCTCATTTTATTTTGTCACACTTGGCATTTACTTCTGCGGTACTCAGCTTCACAGTTCAATACAACTGAACTCACAGTGATGCTGAAAACATTGCTTTAACATCTTAACAGTTCAGGATATATTTGCATTTTTTCTTCCATCTTTGATCACAGCACTGCACAATTATCTCTGCAGTATTTTTTGTTGCAGTGATGCAAAGTGCTGGAATTATTAAACCTTGTTTCAACCTTATGCTTTTGTACCTCGAAGTACTTTTCCTCCTTCCTGATGCAATCCGGAACTCAAAAGGTCAGCTGTGCTTATTACATTGCAAGACTTCTGGTATTTCCTACCTTTGAAGGTGTAGGTTAAAACAAAACAAAAACCTAAGCCACAATGACAGTTCAAATACAGAACTTTTAATTTATTTTCCCTGACCTCACACAGCTTGCAAGACTGAAAGAAGCACAGTCAACACCATTAAAATAAACAGTTCAAAATCTTTCAGAGCAAGATGCAGGCAGGCCAGTTTGCAGGTGCCACAAACAAACTAAAGCCTTCCATGGTATTTTGCTAACAGGATTCTTTCCTTTGCACATAGACTCTAACCTTCAACTAACATCCAGCCATGGTGGATGTGTAGAAGCAATAATGGAATTTGTCTGCCATTCATTTGGGTCTGAACAGCATTATGTACTTGCATTACAATTTAACAATATTTGTATTGTAGTTACAAATGAGCAAGAAAGCAGGGAATTGAATCTTTAGAATACTGAGCATGTAACAAGAACTAAGATAATGGTATTTAAATAGTTTTCATCATTTTCTCCCTCCCTCCCCAAATCAATAACTCAGTTATGGAATCACCTCCACTTTTTCAGGGCTCATGCTCCATTTTTAGTGAGAGTGCTAATAAAAGACCAGGCCTCCAGGGAAAACCAAAACCCCCATATAAGTTATGCTCTGAGTACAGTGACAGTTTAGCAGAAACTAAAATTTGTGTAAAAACACAATTTGTAACTTGTCACATTCAAAACTATTTTCTCTCCTCTTCACATCTGAGTAAACACCCCATGCCCAGGCAGCTCCTGGACTACATAAAGCTTCAAACTGCCCCCTGAGATGCCCTACACCCTCACGGTGCTCCTGCACCTGATGGGACAACAGGGTCAAGTCAGTTGAGAGATGCACGTGAGAAGGAAGTTCGACTCATTCTTTCAGTAAAGGCTTTGCCGGCTCACCCAAGCCTCCTGCCTCATTCCATAGGATAAAGGTGTGCCATCTGCCTGGGACAATTTTGAAGCCAAGAGACTTGAGTCAAAAAGACTCCAGAAACGCACAATGTTGCTGGATCAGAGGATCATCAGCAAGATAAGCTTCTGAGAGGGAAGGTCAGCCCTGTTTGCTGCACACAAAGCAAATGCATTTTAGTGAAGAATGCATCTGGGCCCAGCACTAACTGGCAGAAAGGCAATCCTCTGAGTGCCAGTAGATTCATCCAATTGGTTTTTAAATCCCATTGCTCATAGCTAATCTAAAAATAAACTGGTTCATTTCAAAGTTTTAGAGCACATCTTTCTAATTTTCAGTATGTCTTAAGCACACATTTATATCAAACCTACATTGTTGGGGTTCCCCTCAATTCAGTATCAAAACTGGTTAATGTTCATTGCCACCTAATCTGTTGTATTCGTTTCTAGATATTGTATACATAAATCAATGGCTGCTGGCTTGCATAACTCTTTTCCATTTTTCTCTATTCCACTGCACCTGCTGCTTCTCAAGAGTTATTACTTAGTTGTGAAGTAAAAGATGATTATTTAAGACTTTAGCTAGGAGAACAGAGTTACTTGGTCATAGATTAATAAGGACTCTGTGTTTTACAGTTTGCAGTTGAATTCATGTTAAACATGTTTTGTCATCTTCTGTAGTAAGGTCCTGAACTACAGATGGAAGACAGATCACTCTGAGAATTTGCTAATGCCACTGGTATATTTTGATTCTTCCCTTGCCCCCCTTCAGGGGCCTACTTAAGATTTTCATCTTTTGAACTGTAGTAATTTCTTGTTCATTTGTGGGGTTTTACTTTTTTCCTGAAATACAGTTTAATGTATCAGTGTTATAATCCTCATATTTAAAGGATGGAGACACAAATACTTAGGGAAATTGGAAACATCTCCAGCTTATTCTTGTCATAATCAGTAATTTTCTGATTTCTTCTGTGTCCTTTTGAATTATCACAATATGAACATTGAGGGTTTTTGCTAGAGGAGGATCTTTAATGTTAACTAAGTCTGTTTCCACCCACTGAAGCAAGGAGAAGGCAGGAGCATCTGACAAGTTAACAGTTTCAAAAGTAATACAATCTCTAGAAGCACTTATTGCCATCAAATACAAATTCATACTCCCCAAATATTATCTGAAGCCCTTCACTGAAGATTTAAACACAGCTGGAAGTAAACCAGAATTTTGCTACATATTTTCTTATTTTCCCTATTTAAATATAGTGATAACCAATTCAGCTCTGAATTCAACCATCCAGTGGCTACCTTTTCATCACATGCATTTGCAAGCTGCTGCAGATTGTCAGTCCACACCTCTAGTGTGCTCAGCTGTCCCTGAGGGCTTCGTGAGTGGTGAAGGATTTCAAAGCTGCTGTTAAACAATATACTTTTCCTTAAAGGAAGCTCAAGTTTTCGTACTTAGGGTGAAGTCTCTAATGCAATTACTTCACTAAGTAAATGAGCTATTACCTTGGGGAAAAGAAAACTACACAACTGACCAGAGATGAAATTTGTGCTTTGACTTACACTCCTGCATTGTTTCCTTTGCTGGCTCATGTAAATATCTCCCTGAGGAATTGGTAAACTATAAAATAATACCTCAGTTGACACTGTCAGTTTTCAGAAGTAGACTCCCAGTTTGACTTTTTCTGAGCTAATAGGTTGTATGCTGCTGATTTAAAGCCCTACTGTTAGGAGTTTGAAAATAAATTTGTCCATGATAAAAAACTAGTTTTGAGTGTAAAATTTTGCAGCCCAAGTGTCTTTGTAAGCTACTCAGTTGTCTGTGCTATTTCAGAGCCTGTTGTGCTTTCTGTCACTAGATATTCAGTTACACCATCATGGGCACCCAAGTGCAGGCAAGCGAGTATGCACAGGGCATATCAGCAGGGCATGTGATATAAGCAGGCACACACACCTGGGTCACCTAACCTGCAACTGGCATGGCATCGGATGTTCCTGTCTTCAGGAAAAGCACTGCAACTCCACGCTTTCCAGTGCTTGGAAAACTTTATTCCTTGAAGACCCTAGCACCCACGAAACACTACTGTCTTTCATTGCCGTTGCTTTTTTGTCCACATCAGCTACTCACTGGCTTCTCACCCTCCCCTCTCTCCCTAGCAGGTCTTGAGATCCAAGCCATAGTTCTTCAGACCCTTACTAGATGGCATTTCATACTCTGCTGTGAACAATGTCTAGAGCTTGGCCATGGCTGACAGACCCATGCTCAAATCACCATTCTTTTTTCTGAACAATAAAAACCATCTGGGTGTCTTTCCCTCACACCACCTTAGGAGTAGTGAGCTATATTCCAGTACTAAGTTTTACACCCATGGGAATACATCAAGGAAAAAAAAAAAAAGAATTCTTCAAGCCCAAGAGTTTTCAGTCCAAAAGTCAGTTTTCAGAAGTGCTGAGAACAGACTGGAAAGAAATCATCTGGTATGTTAAGTTAAACAGCAGTTACCAACAAAAAAATTACTGTTTCTTAGGAGAAAATTTATATATGTTCATAACTGTCCATCCAGATGACAGGTACTGTTAAACTTTCAAGGTCCCATACAATTAAGCTATTTTTAAATTACAAGCTACTGATCATTACTTGATTACCCATTATCATGTAAGTGAATTAGGAAAACAACACTCAGCATTTAATAAAACATAAAATAGATTAGCAATGAAATGCACAATTGTTCTACTGACTTGTTTTCAACAAGCTTTCTCAAGACTTTAAAAAATATATTTATTAAAACTGCTGTTTATAGCATTCATTTTAGCTTTTAAAAACAGGATAATTTATTATTTCTTTATATAGAAGGAACATGAAATTTATCATTAACACACAAAAGTAACAGTCAAATGGATTGAATGCACATCTTTATATATTAGAGTGAATGTACCTACCTGATATTATTGTATATAATTCTTTCAGATTTGAACACCTGGTTAATGCAATGGGCAGTACTCTTTCAGGTTATGAGTATTCAAACAAGCACAAAGTTCCTTAAAAATATTTTTAATCCCTGCGCTATACTCAAAAATATTAAGTGCCATGTAACTGTTTTTGTTTAAAAAGAAGGGGGAATGAGCAGCTGTGATCTTCTACATATTGGTTCACTTAGTTGCCTAATTCTGTCTATAAAACTGTGCTTTATACGTAAGGGTATCAATTCACCACAAAAGCATGCACTGAATAAAGCCCTCCATCACTGCTTAATTGCTTGATCAAACTTGATAAATATTGGAGGGCAATATCAATAATCACATGAAATAAATTACACAGGGCCAGAGAAGAAAATCTTGTTGTAAGCCTTGGTCCCACCGGAAGCAGGAGTAGAGCTTACAGCACGATCAGGTTCTTAGCCCATTGTCCTTGTTCCCGCTATCCAGGAGCAGATGTCAATAGCAGGTTTGGATAAGCCACAGTGGGGACACGAGCAGAACAACAGTGCAATGTCTGTCTCAAGTAAATACAAACAAGGGAAAGTGAAAACATCTGGGGAAGAAACATTTGTTCCACATGATCAGCAGAAAGTCTCTGCAAGGGGAGGAAAGGGGCAGCAGATGCTTTATTTTTTGCAAGGGAGGAGAAATTGCAAAGTATCGAGCAAGCTACACTGCTTAGACAGCAGCTTAGTGATTTGGGGCAGCTGATCAGCCATCCCTCAGACAAAGCTCCCTCCTTCCCCTGTGCAGTCACAGGCATACACACATTTAGCAGACCAGCCTTGCTGAGAGCTGCCAGCACCCTTCCCATGCCCTGGGAGCTGACGGTGGGTGCAGCTCCTCCTACTGTGGCTTATCCTGCTGGTCAGTGGAGAGAAAGATAATGCTGGTCCTCTTTGTAGAGGCCTTTATGCCTGCTCCCAAGCCAAGTTCCTCCTTCAGGTGTCTGGCCTACAGACATCTGGGTGGAAATGACTTACAGAGGGCATATTACACTGTACTTAGGAGTTCTTGGCTCCATTTAGCTGTTGATGTCAAGAGCACGTCAAACACCAGCTCGCACATCAGACAGCACCATATGATCAGAGTGCTTCTAACCTGGTAACACAAACTGCCTTGAGCATGCTCAACCTTATGGTGAACGTAAAAGCTTCTTCTACATTTTTGTTGTTTGTTGCTTAAGTAACAGACACATATGATGCTCTTTTGCTGACCTGCATGCTACAATATTTGAGCAGGAGTGATATTATTCGTATTTGTGTCACCAAGGTCTGAGATGACCCTTTTTTCCTATGCAAACACTTACACCTGCCAGTGGCAAAGTAGCAATGCCACTGAAATCACTTCCACCACCCTCTGGCTTTCACTCCAACATAGTAATAGAGATGAGGTCTTTGGTTCTTGTGACCAAACTAAATTCTACCACACACACTTGCTCCTTTTTCCTCTAGTAACAACATCTGTGATTTTACATCTCAGATCCTTCCTCAAAACATTTTAGCCACATGAAGTCCCTCGCAGCTTCCAGCTGATGCTGGGCAAACCCAAGTGACTTCTCCAGATTCTCCAACACAATGGGATCCTGCTTCCCACTGCAACAGTGACACTCAGTTAAAAGCATTTGCTGGAGATGGGGAAAGGCAGTGTAAGGTATTTCACTATGGTCACATAACTTCTCTCAGGCTACATTTGGCACACAAGTGCTGCTCAATTCTGCTGAAGACCAAGTATCAGAGAATATGTTGTCCCTAGGCTGAGAGGATGCATAACCTTCCGTAGTAAAGCATCTTGTAATGCTACAAAAACAGACAGCTGAGCAATTCCCACTTGCCAAGAGTGAGGCACAAAAAAAAAAAAAAAAAAAAAAAAAAAAAGATATGAAAACCAAGGTTAACTGGTCTGGGCATTATGCATTGAAGTCTTTTTGAAGCAATGCTTGGAAGTAATTAGATTATCTAGGAAGGAGTAAAACATGAAACCACTTATAAATAAAATACAAAATAAAAAAACACAAAGTGTGATTTAGCCTGACAATTACTTCTGCTAAACCAATTAGTAAAAATATGAAAGTAAGTTTCAAAGAACATTAATTTGAAAAATATCAAAGAAAAAATATGTTTAAGATAGTAAGAACAGCTAACAGAGGGATCCACACTATTACATATTGCCACTGGACCATTGCTTAAACCTAATTTAGAGTTCTCCCATCCTATAGAGCTCCTAGAATTATTAGAAAAACAAATTAGAAAGCCTATCTCCATGGAATAAGATGTCCATAATATCCAACTGTTCCATAAATGGGATTTATTTATCATTATTTTGGATGAATTGTGAACAAGCAGGTTTTAACAAGTAAGCCTTGCTGGACAAACCTAAATGCCATTTCAGCACACTGTTAATGTGTCTCGCTATGCCTAACAGAAAAATTCATTTCCTTTTAATATGAAATGATCACATTGTATTTTATAAACACTGAAAAGAGATGATTCGGTCAAGAGTAAAAAGTAATCTTCCTTTCCTCTATTGTACTTTTTTCTTTTCTCCCATGGTATATGAGGGAATAAATACCTTTTAAAGAGTAGTTGTTTAAGACTGATCTTACCTTTTACCACGGGTCACAGCACGAGAGGATACACTGCCTTTTCCTTTTAGCTGCAAAGGATTTCTTGCTAAAAGGACATGGTCACTCTTGTTCCAAGAGGAATTATTATCAAAGAAATAACACTTTAATAGAGTGTGAACATGCAGGCTGGGGCTATCAACATTTGTCCTTGCTCTTAAACTTGTCTTTGTTAATAATAAATTGTCTAAATTGATTCATAATAACGACAATCTTCCCCACAGGATAAGAATCAAGATAGTTGTTTTCCTTCCTTTTTTTCTGTCAGTGAAAAAGAAACTCTCATTTTTTCCACTGGGCTACTTGCTAATTATGAACAATTAATCATTAGTCTGAGGTTTTATACTATGGGATTTTAAAGTATGCTCAGTTTTTCCTAATTTTAATAATATTTAATTGTTTGGATATATTTTTCTGCACTTGCCAGTGTCTTGTAGCAGTTTCATTTCAAATTGGATGCAATTCAAAGAGACAGGAGCAACAGCAACTAATGCCAGGCTGAGGTCAGGTCCAACTTCTTTTTAAAAATGTTGGATAATCATATTTTATTCCAAACCAAAAATATGTTGAAGCTGGAACAGGACCAGAAGGACAGTTTGGGAGAGCTGCTTCACAGTTTAAGAACCCTATTCATCAATAACTTATGAAGAAACAATTAAAAAGGGGATTTTTATCACCACGTGATGGAATTAGAAGCAAGCACAAAGAACATTCATTAAATAAGTTTACATTATGACGACATTAGTCAACACGGTTTTCTTAGTATGCCCTTAAAAATACAAGGCTTGGACTCATGACGTGAAATTCAGAAGGTCTAGAAGTTGAGATCAGACAAGCCAAACCTGTTACAAGTCATTCAGCAACAGGGTTTTTTAGAATGCAACAGGAGCTGCAGGTTTTTTTTCCTGTGGCTCAGCAGCTTGAAATGGGCTGAGCAGGGCACCAAAATCCTACCCACGAGATGAGCATTCCCAGTGCTCTTCTATTGCACCTGCCTAGGATCAGGAAACAAGGCAAGCCAAGTGTGCAGTATTTCAGCACTCACACAATCCTATTTTACAAGGTTCAGCTCCCTGGTCAAAACGTTGTCAGACAAGCCCATTAAATTATATAAAAGAACCTACAAATAAGCTGTAACGTGATTTCAGTTCACCAGATGGTGGTATTAAGGTATTGCAAGAGGCACTAAACAGTGTTTGAGCAATGTTTATTGTCTGCCCCAATATGTTTCTTTAATAGTGCTGGATGTATGAGGAATACAAAGTGCTCCATCTCTTGCTCACTTAGTGAAAATCATTTTCCAAAATCTGCTGCATATAACAGGAATCATCAGCTTTTAAAGCAACATGCCATATGGCATTCCCAAATTAGAGGTTAAGTGGAACAAAATCCCATGAAGCCTAAGCAATACTCTTTCTCAGGGAGAGAAGATGTTTCCAATCATGTTTTCAGAGGCATTTGTCTCTGACCAGATGCAGTGGCTCAGGTGGAACTCCTGTGCGGGCCCTTCTGTGCTCCTTTCAGTCCCTCATAACCCACCCTTGGGCCACACATGGTTGACTGCTCGACACTCTGCAGGCAAATACTCTTACACATTAACTGGGTGCCTTGTCCTTTCTGTCGTTTATCTACCCAATCCACACATAAAACCGTACTTTACATTTTACATTACACACTACCTAGGTATGAAATGAAGGGTCTGTTTAAAAGTCAAATGACAAATGCAGCTTCTTCGCTAGTGTGTAACAGTGTTTTACTCCCCATAAGTCCATAAACTGAGTTACAGATAGAAGACAGAATGGGACTTTGTTCTGTGAAAAAAACCCCAACGTTCCTGAGACTGAAGAGGAACAAAAATGGTATTTAAGAAGATACTGAGATCTGGGAAGATTTATCTACTTCCAAAGTTCCTATTAAAGTAGGATTAGTCTCTCTCTATGCCTATTCATAATACAATAACAACATTTCTTCCCCCAAAAAACCCAGCAGAAAACCCCAAAACACACAACCAACAACTGTATCAGGTACCCAGCGAGAAAAGTCACCTAAATACCACATACAGTGATGAAGACTTCTGTCAAAAGTCTGTGGAAGTTTCAATTACTGTGAGCACAGCACACAAAGAACACAAATTTCATGGCACAAGTCTCAATGATATCTGGATCCACCACACTGCTAGTCCCCAAATCCCAGAGGAGAGGAGTTTCTCTCAAGTCTATGTCTTAATTGCTAAACACAAGGCAGCAAGCTCAGCAGCATCAGCACAATGTGTACTACCAATAAAGCACCAGTAAGAGGAGATGCATTTTTTGTGTCAACTGGAAAAAGAAAAGCAAACCAAACAACAAAAACCAAACAAAACTCCCCCACAAAAAAAAAAAAAACAAACCAAAAAAAACCCAACATAAAACAAACCAAAAAAACCCCACAAACAAAACCACAACAAAAGCAAGAAACAGATAACTGGGGAGGGCAGTCAGACAAAAGAGCAAATATTATGGTATCATTTCTATTTCATATCACATAAACATAACTGTTCAGCAATTACTCAGCAATTGCCAAACAAAGGAAGGCTTTTTGTTTTCTTGAAGAAACACAGGATAATTATGCCAAGTTGCCTGAGACACTTCTGTAGCTTGTAATGATTAGGCTTCATAATAATGAATCATCACACAAGATAGCACTAACCAGCCCCAATACCAAACTTAGAAGCTATTATTCATGCAGTTCTTACACTTATTACTGTATCAATAGATTGCCTACACAGTTTCCATACCATCATTAAAAGCCTATTTGTGTACATACATATTTATGCACTCAGCCCACCAGGTCTTCTGACTGGATCTGGTTCACAATTAACTTTAAGGTTACCAGTTCTTCATCAGGGGAGAATACAGGCCAAGACTATCAAAAATATAGGTCTTTACACTTTGACAGCCCAAGATCTGAAAGAGGCAGGCAGACATGAAGGCATTTTTAAAGGACTAAGAGCTGGATTAAGCTCTAGTCTAGAAAAAGAGGCTGCATATATTATATAAGATTTCTCTCAATACAGAAGGCACCATAAATCTTGAAGTAGTACAGATAACTACAGAGAATCAAAGGAATGGGGAGAAGGAATTCCTGCTAATGTACTTGTACTCCAAAGAGTGACTTTGTTTAAAGAGCAAAGCCACGTTCCATCATCTCCAAATCTCAACAACAGTCAAAATTGCTCCAGGAAGAGGAAAGCAGTTCTATTTGCCTCTCTTTCAAACTCCCCAAGAAACTTGAATGTCAAGATGGTTAGTTCTGACTTCAAAAAAAATCTCCATAAATGTGGAATAAAAGCACATGAAGTCATACCACATTTACACACCTTTTAATTCTGTGGTCTTGGGAACCACACAGAACATGGAACAGACAAAGATCTGAAGATGTTGCAGAGCAGCTGGCCTTTGTTCAAACCCAGTCACCACTTTCACTATTGACACCACAGCCACAAGACCCAGTACATACTTAGTCATTCCAGGGTCAGATTCACAGGGCTGACAGGTGTATGTAACACATTATTATTTAAAATTATGTGAGAGACTGCAAAGCCACCACTACCCAGTGATCAGAAACACTGAGCTAACACGATGAGACTTCTAGGTCGTCACTTTAAAACACAAACCCCACAGTTTAAGGCTTCCTTTATTCTTTCTTCTTCTGAATTCAGTGAATTTTGGCATGGCTGGCTGTAAACACTCATTAATGTCTCTACATAATAGAAAGATATTAGATAACACTGAACATAAGTGTTGGTGCTTCCAGTTTTACATTAACCTCTTGAATGGCACTTTCTTAAACTGGGCATACTGTATAATCCCCTACCTTTGATCTAGACATAACAACCACTTTAAAAGGAAGGATTCTGTTTTATGACATGCAAGGCTGATTATACTCAGCTATGAATTGTTAGGTGTCTGTCCTCAGTTATGTGCTCAAACATTTAAACACTAAGACAGAATTTTGAACTCTTCCATAAGTAGTTCATGTTAATAAATCCAGATGAAAGCCCCAGCTTTCCCTATCACATTGAATGATTACACAGTGTCTGAGTTTGTATGAACTAATAAGACATGTATCTCTGAAATACTAACCATTATTCCATCATATTCTGGGATTTTAAGGGTGTTTCAGCCTCCCCACTTAACTCACATGCTTTGCACTAACTGTGAAAGAAAACCTTCCATTTCTAAGGATGACTGCACAGATCTTTTTTACACCATCCAGCTGCAGCTCGTTGTCACAGCTCAAACAGTTTGTCACAACTTGGACAGGCTGCGTGCCTGCTTATTCTGAGCCAGCACTGCCTGCAGATGACAGCAGTGCCCAGCAAGTTACAGCAGTGTCCTGGGGGATCCTGTCACCTACAGCAACTCACAGGAGGGAGACCTGGACAGGTTTGCTTCACAGCATAGGTTTGCTTCTTTACCATAGGGAATTAAAGTTGCCCAGAACAGACAAAGTTTTTCTCCTGACCCATTGTCACAGTGGTATCACAGTGCTCTACATAACATCACCTTCACATGTTTTAATCCAACCCACCACTCAGAACAGTGACTGGCTCTAGGAGCGACACACTTTGGGACAGATATCTCCTTAAATCATGAGCACGTATTACTATAGCACAGCAACGCTCCTGCACTGTACTGTGTTATTTAAGGCCCATGAATTGGTTCTTACATCATTTTGCATGTACATTGTAGCTCTGGGGTTTTTCCTTCATGGAATGTAGAACCTACATTGTTCTGTTTCTTGTTCTAGAACTTCTATAATTTTGTACTCGCTCCACCTCTGTTAAACTTTTAAATTTTAGTTTTTGAATGCGTTATTGTGCAACAGTGCTAAATCTACGCAATAATTAAATCCAAAGATGTGCGGTGGCTTAATGTACCACTGTCTGAGTCAGACTTTTTGATAGGCTTACTTATCAAAGTAAAAAATAGTTTGGATTCCATCCAAGGTGAGAAGAGCAGTGATTTAGGAAATGATCAAATATTAGCTATCTGAAAACAGAAGTAAAAGAACCACCCACAGTATTTCAGGCAACTCCTGGCATTCCGAGGAACAAGGTAATCTGAAAATTTGAGTCAGTGACTTATACACTAAAAAGCTCTCTCTTGAATTCTGTTTACACAGATGTACACAGCTAATGATTTTTACTATTGAGCACACACTATCAAACTTGCATATCAAAGAAACAAAACATAATTTAAAATATAAGGTAACAAGTGTGAGAAAAAAAATCCAGGAAACATAATTAAGGATGTATAAGGGAACATGATACTCAAAAATAATAGTAGAAAGATACAACCAGATGGCTCAAGAAGAGCGCAGAAACAGGGGAATCTACTATTTACACTTTCTGACTGAATGTTTACAATAACTTTCCCAAAGAGGGCAATAAAGGTTAATCTTTTGCACAGTGTCTATTTCTATTAGAAACACTGTGGAAAACTGATTATTTATAGGACATATGTATTTATTGACAAAGGTATTAACAGGTTAATCAACAGTAGTGGAATTTTTTTTGCAGTAAGGCTAAATTCTTTTGCTTGTATTCTTTCAGTAGGATTCTTGTCCCTTCCAGTCCCCTTTAGAAAGCCTTTCCAAGGTTGTTATGGATGTGTTATATCTGCAATGCTATACCTTATTATTGCAGCCTGTCAGCCATACTCCAGGAGCTGCTGTGCAGAGCTGCCAGGTTGACTCTTCAGCTTAACTTCACTTCAGCATTCCAGTTTAGGCTAATTTCTCCAGAATACAGAGCAAAAGCAGAAAATTTTTATACCTCTGGTAGGTGAAGAATAACTCCTTCAGTAATCCTACTGAGCAAAAATAGCTCTTTTAAGTCTTTGTGATATCTTCCTCTCTGCATTGGCTTGAAAGTGTTACTGCCCACTACCACACCCAATTCCACTAATCAGGAGGAATCATGGGTTTGAAGCAATTTCCCAAGCTATACAGAGCTGCTCCTTACTACTTAGTCAGCCTTGCTTACTGCTGAATAGTGTTCTTCAAAGAGGGATTAAAACAACCACCATTAGGAAACCACCCTTGCAGACGACAGACTTGAAGAGGAACTCAGACCAAAAGTGTGAAGACAGGGCAAAGATACACACAGCAGGCCAGTGCAGCCCTCTCACAGCCAGTGCTGAAGCTGGTAATAGCCAAAAGGTATTATTCACAAACAGGTCAGCTGCATTCACTGGGAGGGATGTAGGTGTAGAGCAGCAGGGAGATTACATAAAGCAGCTTTGCAGTGCTGTGAAAAAACATCAGAGAAACAGCGATCTCATGGGGTGAAGACTGGGAAGGAGAGACCCTCTATGTATGATTAAAAGCAAAACTTTTAAAAAGTCCTTTCAGAGAAACAGAAGCAGCTTATTTCAGGACAGTGTTATAGAGACTACAGCTGTCACAACTGAGGAAGGGTTTTTTGCCAGAGTAGATTTCTAGGATTAATGACAGCTAGTAAAGCACCACATTTTTTGGCAAGGAACGTGAGAGGGATGACATGCAAAAGACATCAACAATTGCAGAATTAAGTGAGCATGGCCTTCCTTCTTGTGATGGGATAAAAGACTTGCTGAGAGGGAAGATAGTTTCCATGCAGCAGAGTTAAAAATAAAGTGAGAAATCTACGTATTGCAAGGGTACTGAGGCAGTGCCAGGACACGGAGTTAAGACTACATGGGTATGTACTTTAACTCACTTGTTCCTCATTTTCATATCTATGAACCTCCAAATTCATCATATATGTCTTACCACAAAGCTGGAAAGCCAGAGTTACAAATCTTTCTGTTTTGACCTCTTAACTATCTGGCCAGAGACTGGGGGAGCTTAGGGACCTTAACACAAGAAGGAAGAGCTTCTGTTTGCAGAACCCACTGGGTAGCAGTTTCACCAATAATGTGTATTTATCACTTGGCAATACATTCAAAATGCACAAAGTGGAATGAGCTAAGGGAAGCATGTTTTCTCTGCTGAATTCATGCAAGGTCTTGCAAATAACACATTACTGAAGTGAGAAAAGCATTTTGTTTCTGTCCACATCTCTGGAACCAGCCAGCAACTGTAAAGAGCAGTCACCATTTTGGAAAGCAAAAAAGCTCCAAGGACACAATGGTAAGATCGAAAAAATTCTAATACAATTAGAATAGTTACAATAGTTACCAATACAAGTAACTATTAGGGTGTGCAGATGAGATGTGGAAAAGACACACACAGTGCCTCTTTGCAGCCAAGTGGTGCGTGTAACTTCCTGGAAGCACTGGTGCAACGCCCTTCAGTAAAGAGCAGTCAGGGTAGGTCAACCAAAGGCTGAGGAAGAAGCATTGAAATTCAAATTCTGATATCAGCGATAATTTAGTGCCAACAGAAAATGATTAATTGTTCATATCTGCAGATACAACAGCTCTTTTTTTTCCCCCCCAAACAACAAAAACCTGATCAAGTGAAAATAAGCTGCCAAAAATACACCCACAGAGATGATTTCAAGGACAAGTTGCATCTAGAATACTTATGCACTTGCAGTAAGGGAATAACCACACTTCAGGCTACTTTTTTATGGAACATATGTATATACACACACACACACACACACACAAATTACAGCTGAACATAGGCTGAATTTCTCATAGTTTGACAAGTGGAATTCAGATGAGGTCCATGTTCCCACAGCTGATTCACCAGCCCTTAATGATGGAAACCCTACCCAACATAAGCCTGATCAAGCTCTGAAATAAGGCATGGTACAGCATTCTTGCACTGCCAGGGCAAGGGCAAGGGTAAGGGTGTTCCACAGAGGAGCATAGAAGGCTAGAAAGGAGCTTCTGTTCCTTGGGAAAGAGGAGCTAGGAATTAAGAAAGAACAGAAGAGGGATGGGGAATTTGCTGGAAAAAGAAACTTGCCAAGAAAATCTCTGGGAGTTATGGAAAACCAGTGACATTAATCTGGTTCATCTGTTCTTTCCCCACATCTCCAGCAATGGAGATCTGGAAACGATGAGCTCACAGCATCTCTGGTATTTGAAGTGTATAATTTTTCAGTCAGCCTAGCTTACATTTTCAGGATGGAGCAATCTGACAGTATTTCCTTGGGACACAGGCAAGAATATCCTACACAAAGCTATTTCAGTAAGAATTACACTGAAAGGACGAGAAACAAAAATAAGAAATTTTAGTGAGGAACAGTCAAAGCTTTTTTTCCCCCCCCTAATTTATACCAGGAGTTGCATGGCCCAGAGCAACATGAAAAAGCTAAAAATTGTCACATGCACAGCACACCCGTTCTTCTTTCTGTGGGCTTGGCATCAGCTCCTGCTTTATTTGCCACTTGGGTCACAGCTCAGAGAGCAGAGGAACAGGCACGAACCAGCCCAGCAGGCTGGTGGGGAGCCAGGACACCCCTGGGGGTGCAGGGGCAGGTTCAGGAGGGCAGGGGCCCTGCCTCAGGAACCCCTCCCTCCCTCTTCCTTTTTCATCAAGTCCTGCCTATCTGCAAGTGCTGGGCTTCCCCTGCTGAGACACACACACACAGGGACACACACAGACACTGAACTGACTTTTCAAAAAAACCCTCAAAATGCACTGTTGGTTGCAGCAATCATTGTAAGAGGAGAAGGGCTCTGTTAAACATTCATATAACACCAGGTCCAGGGTAAAAAGCAGCAGCAAATAATACATGCTGCTACTCACCAAAATACTACTTTGAGCTTTTTTTTTTTTTTTTAATTCCACAAGAGATTTGCTCTGCAAGTCAGAAAAATCAGAAGAGCTTCTCTCATTGCATTCTTTTCTGGAACACAGGCTGTATATTAAGTTAGAAGACCTATACTTGTCAGTGATTCAGAAATCACCTCATGGACCACAGACTCTCACAAACAGCTTTCAAGTGATACTTATTTAAATAACATGACTCCCCAGAAAGGAAAACAGTGATCAAGGAGCATAATATGCCATTTCTGGCCTAGGGAAGGTGCAGCCTTATTTGCTGTATATTAAAATTAGCAAAACCATTTACCAGACCTTTATAGCCTCGTACATAAAAGTGTAAGATGCAGTTCTGCTTGGAAAAGCAGCCCAAGAGAAACGGTATATCATTGAGTTAATTCTTTACTGTATCTCCACCTTTTGCTCAATTTAGAGAAAAAAACTCACACAAAACCATGGAAGAGGTGGCTCAGGTGTAGTTTTTCTAGCCTCCATACTTTCAAATTACAGTAGGATCTCCCCACCCTTACAACATGATCAATACAGAGGATAATGTGCTAACAGCGGTTTCAAAAAATGAAAATGTTGTCCTTCTTAAGCTTTACATAAAACGTCATGAACAACATCAGTAACAAACTCTTTTCAAAAGAGGAGGGTTTTGCTGTCGTATTTCAGCTACAAAAAAATCCTGTTTCAACTCCATAAAGGCATAATCCACACAACTGGATTTGAAGCTTCCCGTATTTGCTGGCCTATCCCCAAGACAGATGGAAGGGCTGTAGAAGAGGAGGAGCCCAGGACAAGAACACTGATCCTCACCAGCTCTCACACACCTAAGCTTCCTTCTGTGGAACAGGCACAGCAGAGAAGACAATGAAACACCCAGATTATAATAGGGAGGTCATTTGTGACCTGCAGAAGTCAGAAGTCACCTTCTAACCACAAAGCTACCAGTGCAGCCTTAGGACTGTAGGTATCATCATGCTTGCTCAGAAGGTGTTTAAATAAGCTGTTGGTTTTTGTGCTAGCTCCAGTCTGAGCACAGCTTAAGTGTACCTGAATGCAGTAGTTCATACCTTTGGTTAAAAAAGAAAAAAAAAAATTAAGTGTCAAGGACCAACTTTGTGAAGAGTGAGCCTCCTTCTGATGGTGGGACTTGAACTCTTCATCAGTAGAAGAGTTTTGGAGCTCCCAAGCATGAAGCAGCCAAGGAACCAAGGAACTCTGGAGGTCCCTATGCAGGAGGCCAGGCCACCAGAGCACCCCTGGATCTTCTCCAGAACAAAGCTTTTTCTGCTATAAAATACAGCAACAGTTTTTATTTACCAGCAAATTCTTATTAAACAATCTCATCGTTCGACTCTTCAGCTCTATTTGTGTGAAACATACTATTATGACTGTTCTAGCCAATTGAAAGAAGAAACCACCTTGCTTCATGCAAGGCTGAAAACCAGGGATCAAGGAGCTTCTGAGTGTGTAGACCAAGTAGACCAACACTTGTGACAGGTCAGCAATGAAAGACCTTTCCTTACTGCACAAGAATCGTCTCAGTCTCTCTTTACCCCAGCATTAGCAAACCACTTTTCACCTATTATTTCACCCGATCCTTTCTAAAAGCCAGCTCAGAAAAATACAAAGAACTGCAAGTTGTGACCTGAGATGAAATCACCTCATCCCCACAAGGTGCTGGAAGAACCACTGGAGCACATCTCCAGGCAGAAATGTCAGCCTCTGTCTACTGAAGAAAGCTGCTTGCAACAAAGTCTGTCTCCCACTTAGGACAGCACAAGATCATCCACTTTTGTATCCCAAATCAACACATTAGAAATCAGTCCCAGTGCATTTAATTTCACTCTCTGGAGTGAGATGGTCACATTGCCTCAGGCTAACACCTGAGAAAAACCCACCAATTCACAGGATTTAAATACATGAACTGGATTGGAAAAGTGTTAGACAAAGCTGATGTTTTCTGTCATATTACTAACAAGACTTAGCTTGATGCCTTTCCTCTCTTTTTGTGCCCAAATGAAGTTTAGGAAGTTTGGCTACTGCTGTCAGGAGACTAACAGAAAATGGGATGGTTATCGGAGTCAAATCAGAACAGCTGCAGCTTTGAGCTTCACCTTACATTATATCCAACACTGATCAGGTAATGTTGAATTAACTTGAAGCTGTAATGCAGACTGAGTATATTCACAGTGACAGAACTCTCAATGAGACTACACTGATTGCAAAGATTTCAGCAGGTCAGTTGTAATGAAGCAGTTCAGCCATCATATTCCCTACTTTTGACCTATACTCCCAGTATATTTTAGAGTGTATTACACTCTGGCATTTTAATTGAGAAAATTAATCTGTTCTTACAGCATTAGAAAGGTTGAATGGTTTGCAACAGTTCAGTTTGCCCTGCAATAATACTCTAATCCATTTTTTCTTATCTCAACCCTGCACAAGGCTTGCACCCCTAATAATATAGAGTTTACTAATATGTCAGTGGTGCTTCCTTCCCTTTCCCCAGCAGCCAGGGAAAACATCCTAATATCTAAGATGATGTATTTCTCCCCCACATTTATATATATGGTTACCCCTTGGTTTAACTCTCCAAATACACCTCATTTGCATATATAAATATTTGAAGGACCTACAATTTCATTTGATAGATCTAAGATGGTGATGCTCCTGTTTAAATTTTTTTAAAACTTGAAATGATGCATTGATAATAAAAGAAATGAGACTTCTGCAAATAGGCTTAAGACCTAAAATTATTGAGGGTTAGTGCCTCTGCAAGTGTAAGTCAGCATATTTCTTATGATAAAGCTCTGTTAGTTAACAACAGCCAGGATCCAGTCCCACCTGGATAGCCTCTAACTTGGATAAAAGTAGTGCTGAACTCTGAGGCATGAGCCAGTACCAAAGAGATTTCAAAGACTAACTGCTTATGTTTCCTCAAAGTTAAATTCAGATTCAAGCTACCCTCTACCTTTAAAGAGCCTTCCTTTTATTCAAGCATAGTAAGTCCTTGATGAACTTGCTTGAAAAAACAGCACCTGGAATAGATACACTTCTCGTTTGCGAAGGTATCGAGGATCAGTAATTATATACTCTTACTCTGAAACGTACATGATACTTGGTGCAAAATTGAACACAGCTCTGAGCAGTCATTTTATTTAAGAGAAAGAGAACCTGTCAAACTAAACATCATAATCCTGTGTAGTCTCATCATAAAATGAAACACGACTGAAAACTGACTGAAGGTTTTGCTATACTGCAAGACAAGATCTTGGCAAATAAAGCTGCTGCAAATATTTGAGAGGATCCTGTGCGTGTGCTGGATCGCATGACAGTTTAAGGCACTTCCATGAAGAACTTGGGGCCTCTTTCTGTAACTAACACACTTTAATTTTATTTTAGGCTGTTTAGGAAATATTCTTTTGCATTGCAAAGTCCTCACTACTGTACTTCACCAGAGGTTAGAATGAAGTTTACTTACTTGCTCACTCAATAATGACTGGGAACATTAATTTTTTGTGCTGGTGGGAAAAGGTGTAATATTGCTCGGTATTTACTCTGCTAGCTGTGTTTCAGCAGTCCCACAACTTAACAGAAAAAAAGACAAATAAAAAGGCTTGAGTCCTACTCCTGCAGGCAGTCTGTGCTCACAGTCCCATGCAAGAAGTGACAGTGTGAGCTAAGCTCCCAAGCCTCAGGCTCCTCTCTCTGACTCAGGATGGAGGCCAGGGGTAGCACTGAGTCCAGCAGCACCCTGCTGCCACTCCTGTCAGTCACAAATGCAGCTTCAACAAAAACACTGTTGCTTTTCACCCAGATGTAACAACAACATCCAACCTTATCTACACAAGGCAATGTACATGAAAGTGCAATACAAGGCTACAGGAAAGTAATTTTTATTTCTTGTAGACAACTGAAATGGGATTCCAGACAGTGAATGATATAGCCCTTCCTCTTTTCAATGTCTTCAGCTTTGTGAACAGCAGTCTAGCTAGCTCAATTATTTGTAGATGATATATAAAGGCTGCTGCTGGACTACAGATCAGTTATCAAAAACATCATCTGAATATATACAATGCCTGCTAGAATAATCTAAGATTTATCCTTGTGGCAAGCCTATTTGCCAGATGAAATATTTCAAATAATTATACAATTACAAAAACATGTATGGAAAGGTTCATTATGGATTATTTCATTTGTATTCACTCTTCATTGCTTCTTAGAATCTCCTAGGTCATTCAAGTACAACTACATAGCTCAGAAGACAAGCAAGCCACCTCTTTTTAAACTTTAATAGAAACAATGTAGCAGGTTTTATAGATGCAACATATCCAGAATTCACATACTCTTGACTACAATTCAGGGATTCTTTGCCTTCTGTTTCCTGGATAGCCTCATGCCTTCAGGGATTTTATTTCTTAATTTGGGCGGGGCTGGGAATGTGTGTGTGCTGAAGAATACTATGCTATTTACATAACTTTGGCCATTGACTTCAATGAGAATGAGGCTAGAACCATTAAGGCATGTTATTATAAAAGCAGTTTGCAAACTGTAACTGCTCATTCTTCCCACTCTGCTGGGAAGGTGCGATTAGTGATGCCATTATCCTCGCCTCGCACTGCAGAAAGAATTGTAACAGAGGCTGAGAGACTGCCAAGGGCCTCGGAGGGAAGCAGTGTTTGTACAAGAAAATAGACTCAGAAAGAAGCTCCTGGCTAAAAGGGCAAAAAGCACTTTTCATTACTCTGAAGAGAAAAGCAAGCTTTAACTAAGAATACCCCTGTCAGGTGTTTAGGTAGAAAATTAAGATAGGGCAAAGACACAATAATAAAGTAAATTCTTTAATCATCTTAGTGGTATCTAGCTTTTCTAACATACCAAAAATGTCTGTACTTATGTAGTTCAAAATGATAATGTAGTGAGAGCAGCAATATACACTTCCCCACACTCTCACATTTACTCTACTGAGAACATGGAGATATCCTAACTTTACGTGTAGGTGTAGGTTTTAAACATTTTGGAAACTTAAGTAACTTGAGTTACATGAATTAGTACATAAAGTACATGAATTAGGCTGCCCATTCATATTTACGTACATGCTTGGCTATGAACGCCCATAGAAAGGATGCAATAAGCATCAGCACCACACAAATCACAGCAAGAGCAGTTTCTATTGTGCTGCCTTCTATTCTCATTGCTTTGAGTACATCGTTGAAAAATGTCACTGCTTTAACTAGACTAGTGTTTCACTCCTCCATAATCTGTAAGTATGAGCAAAACTTTCCTTCCATGTGCATTCAGATTTAAACATGAGATTAATTATATTTAATCAAGGGCGCATGACTGTTTGTCCCCTGAAAAGATGACAGCAGCATGGAAGGTTTATTCTAAAAATTTTGCTCCAGCAAGTCGGCCTAAAATTAATACAGTCCCAGTACAGAAATCAATATAAAGACTCCTTTTCATGGGCCTGATACCAAGACAAGTAAAACCAAAACCTGAAAATTACATATACATGCCTCAGTGTAGAAAACCTGAACAGAGACTAGTTTTTTCTGAATGTCAAAAAATATTGGTTTCAGTGAGCTGCTAAGTTTTAGAATAATTTCCAGGACCAATGCTATAGGTGAAGTCCAAAGAGTTCTGTAAACAACTAAAAATTAGCATTTCCTCTTTATTGTCCACTTCTCTCTAAACACATTTCTTTTGTCTACCAATAAGCTGAGGCATGTAACTTCCTCTCCCAAAGTATGGCATTTGCATATTTAAGAGGAGCTGCCCCAGTAGCTCAAGCAAAAGTAGTTGTAACATTCAGAATTTGCCATCTGACCAAGATTTGAAGGTTGATGCCAGTGACAACTGATGGGTCAGAGCTACCTGCTCCAAACCAAGTTAATAACCCTTCTTCAAAGGAGCTAAACTACTTCTACATGGTATCCAACTTAAGAATCTATAAAAACACTGAGGGGGCAGTAAGGGGATGGACATGGAAGTCCTTGCAGGGAAAGAGGAGTTTGGCCATAGCTGCACCACTGGGGGAAGAGGGGATTCTGCCAGTAAGTTAACCATGCACACCTGTATAAAGTACACTGTTCTGAGCTGCAGCATTCAGAGGCCTAATGAGAAAAAGAATTAACAGCAAGTTAGGCATACAATTAATTTGTCCCCATACAAATTTCTGGAGTGAGCCCTGTGTATTTAGTGAAACAGAATGAGCCCATGAAACAAAACTAACCAATGAAGAGATAATGGCGTATCAATTAATAGGTAGCAAAGACAAAGGGTGAAGGGATGTGCAAAAGAGCCAAGAGTGCCTGAAATTGCAAAAGACATTTCAGAACAGAGTAAGCATGCCTTGTTCTTTTGAGCAAGCTATAAATGAGCACAAGTTAGTGGCATCACTGAAAGACAGATCAAGATAGAAAGCACTGTCAGGCAGGTATATTTTTGTACGATGTAGACCTCTTGCTTATACTACAAAGGAGGCTGAGACACCCAAACTAAAATGAGGAGCAAGTGGCAAGGACAGGGCTCTACCTAAATGTTCAACTCCAGGTCAATGCTACTGAAAATGATTCTTACTTCTACAAACCTACACCCAAATTAGCAAACAATTTACGTTTAAACAGATTTGCTGATATCTAAACCTATTGCCTGTCTGTGCAGAGCTAGGATGTGTGCAACACAAAGACCAATCTGGTGGCTTATAGCCAGATTTATTTGCTCTTACAGCTTCAGCCAGTGTGCATGCTACATTTATAAAAAACAGTTTATAATCAATATAAAAAATAACAATCATAAGAAAAACATCTATCCTGAATTATCATAGCATAACATCTACAATGCATCATGTCAAATGAGAATCTTTTCATTGCTCAAGTATTAGTTTCCATTTCAGGGACTGGACTGTAGAGAGGATTGGTAATGAAACACAGATTGGCAATGAAAAAGCAGCTTTTCATCAGCAGGCTGCCAGCTAACTCCTGTCCCATCTACAGAGATCCTCCTTGGCCTTCTGCAGCTGGCAGGCCAGCTGTGCTGCTCCACTTCTTACTGGATGCATTTCAGTATCAGAAAAATGAAACACTGCCCAGAATAGAAACTGCCCTGGGCCAGTGTGCAGCATTGTCCTCTCACAGGCTGCTGGCCGGCCTGAACACCCAGGTGGAGCACATGGCACTGCTGTCCCCCTGCTTGCTGATACAAACAGGCAGTGAGCTTCAGCTGCACAACTATTTCACAACATTCCATTCAGCTACAGAGCACTGCTGGGAAACTTCTGAGGAATGACTGCCTGTCTAAGCCATGTTGATTTGCCATGTTCCTCCCTCTTTTTGATAATCATACCAATACTGTCTGGCACTTGGATTTCTCTGCTGTGTGCAGATTTGTACTGCAATTACACTCAATGCTGTTTGCTGGGAGGCTGAAAGCTCCAGTTGCAGAGAGGCTGCACAGAGCAGCTGCTTGCTAGGAGCAGAAACCTTGGAAAGCTAAGTAGGGAACATAATTAATGATGCCTGTTCCTTTGACCAGGAGAACACTCAGACCCAAGATATGAAGCAGCAATTACTGAAGTACACTTACAGAACTGTGGAAAGGAACTCTAATGTAATAATGAGGAACAATATTCTGCAAACTGAGTACATGTGATGCATCATTCTAATCATTACTCACACTGATCACAGGCAAACAGAGGCACAGATATAACACACTGAAGGAAACAATGCCAACCTGGCAGGAAAAACCACCAAAATATTTCTAATGAGAAAGGAGGCTTTTATACCTGGAGATGACTGGGCTTCCCAGGACATGCTACCTTCACAGAAACAATGGTTCTATCTGCATCTCCATATCTTGGAGATGCTAGAACTAGGCAGGTCTTGGCAGGAACTACTTCTTTTATACTTTTATGATGCTTTAAAGATTATTGCCATTATTATCATATCTGCAAGTATTTCTTGGTGCCAGTGCGGTCATAAAATGCCAGGCAATGGAAGTCACACTTAATCCTCACTTTACAGTCACAAAATTGTTTTTTAAGACAGAGCAGATACCAAGAAAAGGAAAATTCCCATTCCTCTACCGGCCAAGAGTACAACTGTCTTTCATGTACCTCAGAGTCTGGAAGGTACATGAGAAATACATCAGCAACTCAGGAATTTGAGTGCTCCAGGCAAGATGTGCCACTTCTCACTGAAGTCAGGATTACGGTGCTGGACCGAATTATATAATTATGAGGAGAGAAAACACTTTCTGGAAGAGAAATCTCAAACTTGGAACTGACAGAAGAGTTCTCAGGGTGCTCACCTCAAGCTTTGCTTTTCCAGTGCAAGAGCTATTCGACTAGAGATTCTTTTCCTTGTCTTGTGTCAACCAGCATTCAAGGAGCAAGCTGAAAAAGGAAAGGCATGGTTTCTTAGGAAGATGCTTAAGTTCCTCTGACTTGCTCCTTCAGTTTTGGGTATGGTGGCAGCTTCCAGCTGTTCGAGGAAAAAGAAATAAAAATCAGTGGTGGAAGCAAACCTGCTTGTTTCTTCACTCAGGACAGTTATTGTCTGTGATGCTTTTCCTAAGCTGAAGCAGAGACTACACCAATCTAAAGCTCCGAGGTATAAAGAAAAACATACAAAAAAGTACACTAAAATGTCAAAACTAGTGAGAGAAAATACCTTTCACAAGGCAGTTAAACCTAGGCTGAGGATGTGGGATTACTCAAACCATATTTGCTATTGCTTGGCAAGTTTCTGTGCAGTTGGTGGTTTCAGAAGGGTCCTTGCCAGTCCTGGACACAGACCCACAGCAGGCTGTCTTCACATCTGGCAATATTTACTATTGCTCTCCTGCCTCTGGCAGGGAAGGGAGGAAGGAATGGGGACTGGCACATCGCCAGGGTTCTTTAGCTGGCCTTAGATATGAAGGGGGAATGGCTTTCCATCTTCTCAGCCATCACCTCCAGCTGAGAGCTGCACTGACACAGCTTCATTTGCTGGCTTATCCCAACTCTGTAATACTGTAGTTGACATTAGATTCATTTAGGCACTTTTTTTGCTATCAGTGTTAGATTGCTTCCATAAGCACATCACTCAAACCATCACAGTTCTAAAAACCAAAGTTGTTTGGAAAGGGAAAAACTCCGAACAAAAACAGCTAAACCCAGAAGAATTTTAATTTGTTAAGAGTCTGATAAATCATGAAGAAGTGTATAGCTCTATCACCTCAGAGTACAGCTTTTCTTCCTGCCCAAGGATGGAAATATCTTGACTTGTCAATTTTCCAATCTATCTATGCAGAAGTAAAAAAAAAAAAAAGAAAAGAAAAAAAGAAAAGAATAATGATAATTGAAAAAAAAAAGGTGAAAAAATACCTCTTTGGGCAGGGGAATAAAGGTGGATGACTTCTAGCTTGCTCAAGGTAAAAGGCTCTCACTCTAGAGAAATAGTACTGAGTGACACAATATCCTGGAACAGTGCAGTAACAGAGAAAGTAGTGATTTACAGTACTTGAGAAAGAAGAGGAGAGGCTGGAAGCAAGAACTAGTTGGCATACTTTGTCATTTGCCTCTCCACTTTTCCACATTTGGGCTGGTATCTCTCAGAGAAGAGACAAAAGTAAAGTTATTTCTGATCTTCAGTGTTGCAGAGTTTTTCAGCAAACCTCCTAACCAATAATAAAACAGATCTCAACATCCACAAATTCTTTCAAGGTGCACCTGTAAAATATTAAACAATGATCCTTACAAAGGTCCACTTGTTAATTTACTCAGACCTTGCCTATAAAGTCTCAAATTGGTAAGATTAAGTCAAATACGTTTGTCAATGTTAGCATTAATAAACTCTGAGTGTATTTTACAGGTTTTATATCTGATGAGATCACTTCTTGTTTTCCTCTGCTCCACAGAGCACAAAGCTCAGGCCAAATTTCATCTTCATTTAAAGCCAAACTGGTTGGTTTCAGATGGGAGTATAGCCCAGGTCAGAATTGGCTCTACTCCTGTATTTCCTGAATGAAAGAGACATGATCTCATCAGGGCATTAAAGATCCTCTATAAGATGAGTCTGCACCTGTCAAACACAAAGCTAGTGGGAACAAAATGAATAACATTCTACATCAGCCCTCACAGAAATGGCAATAGCCCACTCACCACAAAAACAGAAGGAAACCCAAGTGGTATAAACAGCCTATCACAGTTTTAGGGCAAGTGTAATTTGATAAAATCTGCTGACGTTGAAAAGTATTTTTGCTCCGAAGAAGTACTGGTCAGACTCAGTTTGGTCAGAAAACACCTACCATGATGATTCAGGCATACAAGAGAGGTGGAGAGGGATTTTTTACAAGGGCATGGATCAATAGGACAAGGGGTAATGGCTTAAAACTGACAGGGGGCAGGTCTAGATCAGATACAAGACTAAATCTTCACTATGACAGCAATGAAGCACTGGAACAGGTGCCAGCAGAGAAGTGGTGGATGCCCCATTCCTGGGAGTGTTCAAGGTCAGGTAGGATGGAACTCTGAGTAACCTGGTCTAGTGGAAAGTATCTTTTCCTAACAGGGATTGGAACTAGACGCTCTTTAAGGCCCCTTCCAACCCAAACCATGCTATGATTCAAACTTGAAAGTTATTTCAATTGCGAATATTAAACACACCTTGTATATCTGTTTCAAAGTTTTGCAGCAAATACTGTTTTTAAGGTCTTATTTCAACATTTTCACAAGGAGGTTTTTCTGCCAGAAAGAATCAGATTTAATGCTTCTTTATACACAGAAAGTTAATATTCAAAGGCAAACAAGTCAGTTATTGTAAAAGAGAAACAGTCATACTGAGCAATACCACAAAATAACCCCATCAATGAAGGGTTGCAAAATTGCAACTGATTATTATTTTTTTAAATAAAAATTAAAGAAAAATACTAGGTCCTGTAACAATTGAATCAAAATCAGTATTTAAATGAAAGAATTAAATCAGCTTTTGCTTAGCCAAGCCCCTTCTTCAATGAGATTAAACTCCTTAAATAAGTGCGGCTAATTTTTGCTTCAGATAATGCAGAATCACATTTGTTGTCAACTGTATCTCAGTCAGCTGAAAGATAAATTGCATTTATTCCATCTAAATGGAATGTAGGTCTTGACTATGTTCTTCCTGCATATTAAGTGCCATGCAACTGTTAGTCTCATAAAACACTAAGTCTCAGAGCAACACAGATTGAAGTGGTTTTACCCCCCCCGAAGAAGTAAGTGTCCATATGTGGAGCTGCAGAAAGGACACAGCCAAGAGTTGGTCAGAACACATGAATTTTCAGGCACATGCAGAGGATATGAAAGTCTGTACAGCTTTTGGCTCTGCACAGATTAATTCTCAGTCTTAACCAGAATACAGATGCACATTAACGCTCTCATTGCTGTACCCATAAGCGTCAGTATGGAGAGTCCCTAATTCCAGAGCTCAGCACAGCTATTTGTCAGGTACTCTGGGTTAGCACCATTCTGTTTATTCAGTCACACTATCATAAGCAAGATCTTCAGTACAGTTGACTGGGCATTTTTTTTGGACTTACCATCTCTCATGGATCCAAAAGGATATGGACTAAGTACTGAAACCGCTGAAGGTACACTAATTCTTCGGAGTATTTCTATTGCTGCACAAAATTACTTTTGACTGCATTTTTAAGAAACATGGTAGGTGATTTCCTAGCTTATCAATCTTGGGATGACAGCTCCCCATGATCACCTTTCCAGCTTCCACTGGGAAGCTCCTATTTCTTCCCATAAGCATAACATCCAGTGAGAAAAATGAGGTGCCTAAGACCTTGCATGCAACCTTGGGGCTCATACCAGCGAGGGGGGTTATTGCTCTTGGTGTCATATTTGATCAGTAAGAATGCCCATTATATTTTGATCCTGCATCTTTAATATATCCTACCCAGTGGCAAGCAGTTAAACACTACTGATAACATTTCTAGACAGATTAGAAACAGCCTTCGTATTTTGTGTTTTTCTTAGCTTTGGTCTTTCCACATCCCAATTTGTTTGGCTCCCCATGGCTTTCCCCACTTTCACCAACAGAAAACCTTGTAAATAATATAGGTGTTCAACTGTCCCTCCTGCTTCCCGCTGCACTGACCTTCCTGCAGTACCACATACAAGGCAGCCAGGTTACAGACCTGTCATTCTACCACACAGCACCAGGCATCTTTAATGTGATGGAAACCAAAAACCCAACCCAGATTTAAAGGCATTTAAGATATGGGAGAACAAGCATAGAGCTTTCACTTTTTATTTTGCCTGACTTTTCCACCTCTGTTCCTCAGACAAATTCCAACAGCACTGACCTATGTCAATAGCTACTTTTACCTTGCACTTGACACTGTCACCTTCACTGCAGGCTCACAAATTGATCTATGATTCCCTTTTTCTCCTGATAGTTTGACAGTAGCAGATCATCCACACATCTCAGTTAAGCAGGAAATTCTATAGTTTGACATAAAGGCAGGGGTATCCCCACTGAACATCTTCCCTTCTTTGATCTCAAGAGAGTCCATGTTTTTCCCTAGTATTTTGCCAGGTCTGACTCATCAAGTTTCTCAGTGGGGTGCCCTGTTATAGCTTTATCACTTAAAGGTACAAATGCATTTTATACACAGTAATCCTCACAAATTCTCTAACACAAGAATTCCTTTTATTTTTCTACAGAAAAAAAATATTTCTACTCTAATACAATGCCACACAAACCTGATAAGAACAAAGCCCAATTACTACGACAGGACAACATGTTCAGCACTCCAGGGCAAGGCTGATAAGCAGCCAGATAACACAGTAATGAGTAAAACTCCTGTAGTCTATTAAATGGCTAATGAAGGTATCCAAGACACCTGTAACATTTTATAAAGAGAATATAAAAAGGTCCAAATACAGCATTTAAAAAAAATACACTATAAACCCATGGTATATTAATTTGTACACTTACAACATGGATAAACAAATTAGCCAAAAAATAATCTTTTTATGATACAAGTCTTACCTGGTTATATAGAACTGAAGACTGCTGAACACTCAGATGCCACTGCATGCATGAACTATTTGGTCACCAAAACACATTATTATACTTGACCTTCATCTGTCCTGACTAAACAAGTAGACCTGCAAAGTGGAGCAAGGCTGAGCCTTGGGAAAGAAGGCATGGAAAGGCTCTGGAGCAGTGGTTGTGGTCACAAGCAAGCATCTCCTCCCAAAACTGTATTTTTAAGTGACAGTGGTAGTGCAAATACTTAATGCAGTGGGAGACAGAGACCCTGGAAAAAATAAGCAATATCAGCACTACAGCTGTTCTGATTTCTCCACAGAAGCGTTTTGGACATGAAGATAGTGGTGAGAATAGCAAGGCAAATACGGACCAAAGCTGAGATGTGTATATGACACAAAACTAACGACCACAAATAGCATCTGCAGCACAGCTTACATTAGTAGTGTTATCCACCTTAACAAATATCCTAAGGCTTATAAAGTCTGCAGCTATCATAACTTCTACTCTGAAGATTTGTTTCTCTACCTCCACAGTGATAATTGTGCTTATTTCTTCCTGTTTGCTAGATAAACAACTAGCAGTGATGGAGCAAAAGTCAATCATTACAAACCTTACAAAAATCTATGATAAATGGCAGCAGTTAAGGCCATTGGAAAAGTAACTCTACATGTAGTGATGCTCTCTAGCTGCTCATCCAGTTTGCTCTCATGAGGTGTGTTGAAAAACATCCATCTCAGTAACAGACATGAGAAAGACAAGCAGTGCTTTTCACCTAAAACAAGGCAGAGTTGGCCAGCAGGCAAAAGCATCCCAGAACATAAGTACACTTGTTTTTCCTGTGCAACCTTGGGCATGTCATTTAATTTGTCTGACTCTGTTTCTCCTCTACAAAAATGGAGATACCTACACAAGTGCTCTTTAGAATTCACCAACTCTTGAAAACTGTCAAGTGCTAGACTGAGCCAGCAACAAGTACAAGAGCAAGAAGGCTGGCAGGCTGATGCTCGTGTAGCAGGGCCTTTTGCCACAGCACCAGAGGTAATGTTTTCGAGCTGTAAGAGGGATAGATTTAGACTGCATATAGAGAAGAAATTTCTTACAACCACAGTGAGACACTGAAACAGACTGGCTGGAGAAGTGATAGAAGCCCCGTTCCTGGAAGTATCCAAGGTCAAACTGGACAAGGCTCCGAGCAACCTGGTCTAGTTGAAGACATCCCTGCTCATTGCAAGCCGAGTTGGACTAGATCACCTTTAAAGGTCCTTTCCAACACAAACCATTCTATGGTACTTTAAGTTGTAATTTCACTGCCCTCGGTGTCTTCCCTTCTTTCTCCCTCTAAGATATAATCTGCTAGCAATTTAATCACCAGAAAAAGGAAAATCAGTATAACAGGCAGTAGTTTAACACCTTGAGAGAGCTTAAATAAAAACTTCCAATAATGAAGCGCTGACTAGGGTCTGGTAACCTTATACTTTGATCTCAACTGGGTAAACAAAGAGTGAGGCTGCTGGCCTTAACATCAACTTGTCCTCCCTTGCAAAGGTCTGCATTTAGGCCTCAAACACTCAGAAAGATGACACTTCTGCTACAAAATATAGTCACTATTGCTGTTTTAGGCATACCTAGTTGAGGTTCCCATGCGTATCAGTGGTAGATACAGAGATGGTTTATTAAGATGACAGCTGCAGCAAGAAGAGAGGGCAGTCACACCAGGGCTTGCTTGCTCTGCAGCACATCCCTCTCCACCCCCAGCAGCCTCCAGGCTTTGCCATGACTGCCCACAGAAATGGAGACTCCTGTGTGCCCTCTTCCACAAGGGCAATGGGAACTGCTCAGACAAAGCTGTTTGTGGAGCCACAGCCAAAATCCTGGCCTCATTGCATCAAATGGGAATGTACCAATGATTCTCACAAGGCTAAACTTCATCCTTTGCTGAGACTATGAAGTGTAAGAAGCCTTGACTCATTTCCAACACCACACCGATATTTGCAGGCTGCAGGAACATGCACATACTCAATATCCTGTATCACTCAAACTGCATCAATCTGCATTTTTCATTCAGAATGATTTCCAGAAGTAGGATGATATTTTTAAATGTTATTTCATCTTGAATTATACTTTAAAATAAACCCTTATATTTAATTTTATAGTTATTATTCATGTTATTTGAGGACATAGGTCAATGATAACATTAAATATGACACATTGTACTAAGCCATGTCAAAAGCTTTATAAACATAATGACATGTCAGATTAAGGCACACCTAAATAGTCTCATTTTTAAGGGTGACTACTGATACTTAGTACTCATGAAAATTCTTACCTTATTTTCTAAGTCAAAATATTTCCTTTTCTCTTCTGTAATGAGACTTATTGTTATTTTCCAGATCAAGCTATTTCTAAACTGAAGAACAGCTGCTTTCAATATCTTTGAGCTTCTAGTATTAAATTAAAACAGCCTCTTTCGACTGTGGGATCTGTCAGGGACTACAATTACTCAGAAATAAATTAAAACCTATATGTTTTAGCTATATATAAAAGCATATTACATTTCAAACTACAGTGCTCTATTAGTCAATTTAAAGTTTCAAGTGCCTTCTAATATATTTAATTTCAAGAAAAATTCTAATACAATTTTTTTTCTCTCTATGGAAAGAAAATATAACACGTTGGAACTTCTAACCCAAAATGTTTCCATGTAAATCAGCTCCACATCTGAGATGAGAAACAGAAGAAGTTGAAAGAATCTAGTTTATTAGAAAAGGATACTTTAAATTTTGATTTAGTAACTTGGAATTGGTAAAAGTTGTTCATCATTTTTCCTCCAGAGCAGAAAATTTGCTTACAGTCTCAAGTTTCTATGTGACTCTGCTTTTCCAATACATTCAGGTTTTGATTTATTATTATCCAACAACAAGCTTCTAATATCAGATTTTTGCAAATAATGCTGCAACCATAAGGAGAAACATTTTCCAGAAGGGAGTCAGAGCAGCACAGTGCCGGGGAGACACCAGGAGCACCTGCTCAGACCAGAGCCATGCTCTGGCCACTAACAAATGTTCCACGAGCAAAGGAATTTCCAGAGCAAATAAGCTGCTTACTGGACCGACATGTTCTCCCACTGCAGGTGATCATTTCCTTTTCATCATTCTCAATACCAAATGACATTCTGTAACCAGCTTCCCACCCAAAATATTGGCATAAGATTTTACTCACATTGCTTTCTTGTCATGCAGCCTCAACACCACTGCCCTGGTGCTCCCAGGAAACCAGCTCCCTTGGGAAAAAGAATTTGATGGAACAGTGAAGTCCCAGTTCCTTTGCCCACCACAGGCTGCAGCTCCCCTCAGATTTCTTTTGACTTGCTCCAGCAATACCAAAATGAGGATAAATAATTCCTAACCCGCAAACCTAGCTAATTGAAACCCTACACATCCATTTGGAGTAAGTAGAAGAGCACAGGCCTTCTCCTGGCCTCCTAAGCACAGAACACTCTTGGTACGGAGTAAAGAAATCATTGTCTTAACAATGAGAAACCATTATGATTTTGTGGTCAAGATAACACATATAGACGGAACTGTGCTGAAGTTAAATTATACACATCAGGCCATGGTTTCATCTGGGGCTTCTCTCATTATTTGGGACAACCCAGGAAAAGAAAGATCAAGGCAGAGGAGAGAAGGCTGAGCAGCATGCACAACAGGAAGAAGCAGCAGGACATTTGGAGGAGGAGTGGTTTCAGCCAAAGTTGAAGCAGAACCAGCCCCTGTCTCCAGGCTCAGAAACACAAGCATTCCCAAGCACGGCACCCATCCGCAGCCATCAACGCCCACTGAGAACAGCCCTGCTGTGGGTCAGCTGGGGGAACACCCTGCAGCTCCCACAGCCCAGCCCCAGGGGACAGCAGCCACACTGCTCCCAAACATACTCTGCAACCATTCACACAGTGACCTCCACACCACTTAGTCCGCAGTAAATCCTCATCAGCATTTACTCTGAGGAATTAAAGGATTACTTCACTAGAACTGCCTGAAATAAATACCCTGAAGGCAACTTCTTTAATAGTTTACTAAATGAACAAGCCCAGTTTAGCTGATGCAGCCCTAAGAGCTGAACAAGATTAAGCAGTGGCATCCTGTTGCCCTCTCCCAATCCCCACCAATCTCACCCCGGCATAGGCCAGAGCAGGCACCAGGCTCCTCCTGCACCACATCTGAGGTCCTCAGCCAGACCCCTCACCTGCCTTCCCACTGGGGCAGCACCCAACCTGTCTCCTGCCTTTGAGCACCAAGAACTCTGTTCTGCTTTAGCCAGCACCAGCGGTATGATCCAGGCTGCACATGCGTCTCTGTCAGCACACTACAGGGCTGATCCCATAATCCTTTATTGCTGCAAGCATCCCTGCCAAGCTCTCTTTTATAACAGGAGCCAGACAGCCCAGAACCACAGGAGAACTAAGAAGTGTGCAAGGAGGCACAGAAAAGGTTGGGCTCTTGCAGTCCAACTGCTATGAACACACAACAAATGTATGGTGTTGATCTTCCAAAGGTAACCCTCTTTACTAAATAAACCCCTTGTTCCTCAGTTCCAGAATTAATCTCAATGTTGTCCCAACTTGCAAGACTGCAGCACACAAACTCCCTCAGTACATTTAGAGGGTGTGCACATGTGCACAAAGATCAAGTAACAAACAATAGCAGCTGCACACAGAACAGTCAGGTAGCACTGTTACATCAGGAGGGAGGCAGGGCTCATGGAGGCACTGGAAAGTATATGGAAATAGCACTGAGTTTGTCCAGCCTGTCACCATAACACAGGGCTGCACATCCTACTCCAGGCTCTGTTGCACAGGGTAATTTTAACACCAGGTCAGCTCAACTTGTCATGAAGTTAACTAGTTCTCCTGAACATCCAGAGATCAGTGACAAGTGTTATCTCTCAGGGGCCCATATTGAGACTGGTCTAATATCTTCATCAGTGACAGATGTTCCAGCCTCTTGCACAAGGGTTGGTCTTACTGACCTTTAAAATTCCCTTCCAGCACAAACTATTCTAAATCCTTCACCCCACCTTCTGAAGACACTGGCACATTTAAGAAACGTCACCTATGTTAAGCTAAGCTTCAAGCTCATTCGGATTTTTTTTTTACATCCAAAACAACATTATATGAAGACTGAAAATGTTCTGAGCATTAATTTTCCCTTAAATCAAACATGGCTTATGTCCAAGTGCTTCCAGAACATCAGCTGAAAGCCCAACCAAGCCAACGTCTAGACTGCGGGTGTTCAGCACCATTACATCACAGAGATTCCCAAATTCCATAGTTTATATCACATTCCAGCAACACCAAAGAGAAGCACAGTGGGAAGAGGTTACAATTTTTTTTTTAAAGGAAAAAAAGAATCTAGCCACCCACTCACTCTCTCTGTTATCTGAAATGCACTTGTTCAGAAAGAGGAACCGGCGCATCCAGTGGAGACACCTCAGCTGGGAATTCATTATTAAAATTCAGTTATTAGTGACCCCCATCACTTCTAGCAATGTTTTCCCAGTTTCATGACCTAAGCTTCAGACCAGAACACAGTAACTCAAATGACCACTCAATACCAGTCAAATGCCTTGAGGCATTCCTAGATACTTATAGAAGTTGAAGGGGACAGAAAAGGAATGTCCTACCCAAGGGGTTTTCTCCATGTTAACCATGGAGACCCCTGCATTACTGGCCTCATCTCACCCATCTACTACTCTTGCCTGGAAGGCCAGAAGCTCCATGCTCATGTTTATTCCAGGCCAGGTGCCAGCAGAGGTGCACCTAAAGTTAAGATCTCCAAGTTCAAAATAAGGCTTCTTAATCTGTCACTAATGGAAACACATAAACTTCCCAGCTGCTGTAATTCAACATAGGAAGGCTCTGACTTACAGCTTGAGCTGATGCCAGGAACTAAGGAAACACTCAAGCTCTCTAGGGTTTCCATTTTAGCTCCTTCAGACAATGATCAAGCCCTGGACTAAGCCCTGTGCCAGCTGTTAATAACAACAACACCCACCAACCCAGCCAGAGCTGCATGAACCGTCTCCACCAAAGCCCAGTGATAACACGAGCAGAAACCCACACACTCTCCCCCAGTATAAGGAAAGTCTGTTTCTGGAGCCTTAAAAAAACCACATGAACTCTAATGAATTTAAGGGTACTCCCTCATACTCGCACCTTAATTACAGTGCCTATATATGCACACAAATATAAATTAATATAAAAATTTTGGCTAGTCTGCTTCTTTCTTTCATCAGGACCTGTGTTATGGTAAGGAACTTTTGGAATACAGGGTAATAAAACCAAAATATTAACAGCATAAGCACAGGCACTTTTTCCACAGCTACAGTCTTTTTTTGGTATTTATTCTTGGGTGGTTGCTTCAGTGTATCTTCCAGCCAGTACAATATATCAGCATAGTCTTCATATAAATTTAAATTAAGAGAAAAAATAATATCTAATCATTTGCAATAGCAGGAGGAAACATTTCATCTCCCTTACCAGGCTTCCACACAGACCACATGGAAGCAAAACTGCATGGAGCCCATTTCATCTACTTTGTTTGCAATTTTGAAACAAGAGGAGTTTTGGCATCTGCTGCTAACAGCTCAAGTTCACAACCATTTGCAGTCCCCCTTGAGAAGCGTCAGGCAGTAGCTACAAAAGTGTCCTGTGGGATCTTGGAGATTTCAGTATGGGTTATGTATCGGTACTTTCATCACTTTTCATGAAGTGTTCTAAGTGTTAATAATGAAGTCGGCCAGAGACTATTAAATACTGACTGAAGTGACAGCTCTGCTGTATTATTACAGTGTTTGCACAGCAATCATTCTGCAGGTTAAGTTATTTTAGGATGAGTGGTGTTTAAATTAAATATAGTCCCCTGTGTTCTTGTTTCATTTAGAGTCTACCACAGACTGCCCGCCTCAACATTGTGCAGAGTCAGTAAGTTTTGCTGAGTCTCATTTGTTTGTTTTGCTTTTACCCCTTAGTATTCTTTTTGCCAGGCAAAATGAGGAATTTGAAAGACTCCTGCTGCAATATTTCACAGGCTTTCATAGCACAAACCACCACAGAGCATGAATGATGGTGGAAACCAGGCTTAAATAATTTAACCCAAATAGCACAAACTCTGCACATCATCTTAGCCAATCTAATTTTCCAACTTTTTTCTATAAAAGTCAGTACCACTTTGGGTCAAAGTGAACAGGGACAGGAAATCCCAGGCCTGTTCTACCCAGATCTTTCTCTATAAGCACAGATAATAGAGACACTGTATTTAAGTCAGAAAGAACAGCTTCAATCTTTGTTATGCTGTCAACAGGGCTGTACACATGTGCTTACCTACTCAAGAGTGTTTTTCAGATGCATATTATCTCCTGCAGACAATTTATGGCATTCATGAGATTTAACTAATAGCTTTCCTGAAAAGTGAGCACACTGCAGTAGCTGTAAATCCACCTATTTCTCAACAGGGAAAAATTTCAAGTTGCAGTTTATACTCCACTCTCCCCAGTGGGTTGAAAACCCATAACAAACATTAGCATTGTATCCATTATTAATACTCATTCAAGCACATTTTAATAAACACCACATACATATGCATATAAGTCCATACTCTACATCAGCATTTGAATGCCCATGGTAAGGTATTTCCCAGAGCATACACTGCTCCTGCTATGGCACCAAGGACATTTACTGTTAGCTGAGAGACAGTCCAGTGTGTAGGAGTAGAAAGAGTAAAGAGACCAGCACGGTGAGGCTGCAGAAAAACAAAGATGGAAATAAAGCAATGAGTTAGATGGAGGTCTGAAGGATGGTCCCTTTCCAAAGGGTACTACCAGAGAACAAGCACTGCCCACTGTGGGTGAGAAGATAAATTTATTTCAATTTTAACATGAAATAACTATACTGAGGATTGGGTGAATAAGGGAGAGAAAAGAAGCAGGATACTCTAATTTTTATTACCATGAGAGTACAACAAGACTAGACCCAATGGAAACAGTAAAAAGGATAAAAACCTCTCCCTAACATCTAAAGATATTCCAGCAGTGCAGGGACCAGTGCATTCAACTCAGCAAAGTTCAAGCTAGTCAGTCCCTAGCACCAGTAGTTGTTCAGAAACAGGACAGACCACAACCAAACTAGTCTGACCCACACTCAGCACTATACCTCCATATTTATACAGCCATTAAAAAAAACCCCCAAAACAAAACTTGAAACCAAGCACTTCAAATGACATTTGCTTAGGAAACAGTTGTGGTATCTTAATGCACTTCAGTCCTTACTTCCCGTATCAGAGCTACTCGTCATGCAGAGCCTGACAGCCTCAGTGACATAAAACCTCAATAACTTACCTGCCAGTCCTGTGGAAATGAGCCTACACAACACTGGCAACAGCCCCGTGCTCCCAGCAGCTCCTGTCCTGCAGCCAAGGCCCCTGCCCCAAGCACAGGGAAAAGCCCCAGGCTGTGCCCACCCCAACCAAGCAGGCTCCAGCACAGCTCATTCCCTCATTGCAAACAGCTGGGGAGTGGGAACAGCCCAAACAGCTCCAACTGGGACCCGGGGCCAGAGCCCACCAAAGGCAGGCACAGAGCCCTCACCTGAAGTGCCACAACGCAATGGTGACTATCTTAAATGTCAGACAGCTGAGAGCAAGAGCACTGCAAGTGAACACAGCTGAAATGGGTAAAGCAAAGTGTCACAAGTTTGATTGAGGGAATGGTTTCAAAGTAAATTCTGGTATTTTTTTTTTCCTTTTGTGTCAAACTTCAGTGTGTGGGTCTCCAAAGCCACTGTGTGGAAAGGGCATGTGGATGTTTCCTGAAGGAGCAGAAGACTGTGAGGAAGAGGCAGCCCAGGGAATGCTGGGTGAGGGACACCAAACACAATCAGGAAGCTGCAAAATTTGTGGCACTTTAATGCATGTTAAATCACCTATTCTATGAAAAAATAGAATAGTCCTCCAAGTCAACATAGAAGAGGACTTCTATTCACCTCCTTTTCTAAACACTGAACCACAGAAAGCTGGGCTTTGAGCAGCTGGGCAAGAATGACATGAAATTATCAAAATAGCTTCACATTTACCTGGATTTGTATTTGCAGAATAGTAAAGCCTTTGGAAATAATCTTTTAAAAAGATTTGTTTTCTGGATGCTCAAAATAACACCTTAGAAGGATTCTGCAGTTCTGAGCAGACAAGATCATCACTTCTAGAGCTAGACTTCTTTTAGCTGTCATGAGAGGGGGGTTCCAAATCCCCAGATAACTGAAAATCTTGACACACGCCACATGTTCCCAGAGCCTGCCATGCTGCAAACACTGCTGAACAGAGTAGGCCCCCTCAGCTGAGCACTATTTAAGTCATGTGTAGATATTTGCAGGGTCAGGGGCCTGAGCAATAAAGAACTCCTGGGATATACTGTAATAAAAACTGGAACTAGCAAATTCTTGCTTGAGTAGCATTTATGAAGATTTATTGTAAATATATGTAAACATTAAGTAATAAGTGTTGTAAAATATCAGAATGTTACAGGCTTTAGCTGCTCTGTGTGAAAACATTTTACCTAAGATAGCTTTTAAAATACTCCATGAATATCCATGCCTTGCCATCTGCTTTTGAATTGAATGATCCCTCGAAAGCAGTACCATAAATATTTCCACAAATGAGTGATCTGTTCACATTATATCCCCTAATGCTATCTTATGGCAGAGCAAACAAATAACTCACATGTCACATCACTGCACACAGCAACAATAAGGTGCACTCTGACTGGGTTTTAGCACATTACTAAGAACTGCATCACTGGTTGTCTCTGAGGATCTAACCTGGCTTTTTAGAGACATATTTCTTGACAGCCTGTCAAGAAAGGCTGGAGATGCACATTGAAGAAAGAATACCTTTAGCATCTCATTTTTTTAGACATGATGAATTCTAATCTGGGCTGAGTCTCAAAAAGATCTGAACAAAAGGATGAATAGGAAGTAGCAAAAGAGGATTTACAAAGGTGGCTTTATAAAATGAAGTCTTAAAGGCAGAATATGCAAAAGGAAATTTTTATGCATCGGTTATAAAATCTGCTAGTCTAGTCAATATTTTAAAATATAAGAAATTCATTTGCTACATTTATACAATTGTTAGCTTTTTTGAAATGCTCTCAATAGCTTCTTGGGAGACAATGAGAATTGTAGCAGCCAAGCAAACACACACACAAGGTTCACTGAAGTTCATTGACTGAGGAAAACTGCTTCTCGATGCTCACAAGACTCCAGATCTCTGCCTGATCTCTCCAGCAATGGGTTCAGGCTGAAAAAGGGGCTTTGGCATGCTTTTGGCATTTATTTTCTGCCTGGCATTGAGCAGATCAGTGGGTCCAGAGGAGAGAGGTGCTGGGGAGCATATCCACCCTCCCTTGGAAGTTCTGCTCTCCAAAGCCCCACTGTCAGTCCGATTTGATTAAATGAGCAGCTTTGCCCTAGAAGTGGGCTGGTTTGGGTGCCTACATAGAGGCCAGGAGAGCTTAAAATAGACCTTGTCCCTTGTGTGGCAAGGCTAGGGAGGTTTTCTAAGGCTCTGTAGCAAGCAAGTGCTGTGACACTTGCTGAGTCTGCCCAATGTCTGCAGCTCCCTAGTGGGAAGCTCTGTGGAAAACCCTGTTGTTCCTTTTATTTCAAAGTACCACTGAAGAAAGCCATGGGTGGGGGAGTGATGTCAAATGCTAAAGGCAGATGAACAAAACCAGTCTGGTCTACACTTGACACCAGATCACTTACTGATTTTTTATTTCAAAACTGAATGAAGTAAAGCACTGCTTTAATAAGGCTCCTTTGTCTGCCAGAAATAAAACGCAAAGCATTCAGAGCCACAAGTGGGGAAATTATGAAGAAAGAGGAGTTAAAGTGCACTTAATGCAGTTTTCCTTATAGAAGCCATTCTTGCGATAGATGGCCTGGTCTTCCTGCTCTCCTAAAAGGAAAGAAATTGTCCTACAGGTGGACAGTAAACAAAACTTCAACTAGATCGATTGTTTCAGGAGACACACCCTATGCTGAAGCAGCTAACAGCGCTGGCTGACTAACCCCAAAGCCGGTCTTTCCTGTGAGGAAAGACCTTTTCCTCTATGCTGCTGCTGGAGAGTATCCTCTGGGGCTAACAGTGCCTGGCAATTAGGAAGCTAACTTCAACATCACAGCATCCAGTGTTATATCTAAATTTGCCCTTGGGTCAACTGGTAACATCAAGGACATTACCTATTGGCTAACAAACAAGAAAGATGAGGCATGGTTGTAGAAACAATAATACTCATGCAATGGCACAAAGATCTATAGGTTCTTAGAAAATTAAGAATACCAGATGTTACTGTTCTTTCCAGTTGCCATGCAACCACAGCCACCCTGCTATGCTTCACCTTCCTAATCTCCTTAACAGCTAACTCTAAAACAAGTACAACTAATTCCCCAATGAACAAGACAGGACATGACCCAGCCCCGTGGTTACGGGAGTACTTTGGTTGTTGGTATATAAACACTAAACAGATACAGCACCAGCTCACAGCGTGGCACAGAGTCGGTATTTTGTACAACAAGCACAAGTCATTTTTGCAAACTATGAACTCTGCTGTAGCACAGGTTTTTATGACTACTCCTAACAGATATTCGTTACGCTGCTTAGGACACAGTCTTTGCCAGTTCTCTGGTGATCCAGGCAGCCTCTTACCCCAGAAACCCAGATAGAAATGAGTGTGCTGCGCTTCAGCTGAGCAGCACGTACAGTCATTAGAACACAGAGAGCCCACTTATGCCCTCTGCCAATAGTTTTATGAATAATGAGCGTATTTTCTCTTTTAAGAGCAATGTCTCAGGTGATCTGCTGTGTTGTGGTTTCTAAACAAACAGCTTCTGTACCGTATGTATAAAAACATGATTGTTATAGCTGTGCTAAATCAGATCACTTCCTTTATCTATAAAATGGACAGTGAACAGTTGCCTCTGCTTCTAACAAATATTTGGTTATGTGTATAGATTTAGAGAAAGTAATAACTACTCAAAAATCCCTTTGATTCTGATGTGGTTCTCATTTGCACCAGCCATAGACCCATGATGCTAATATTTCTGCATAGCTTCCTGACACAGTGCAGAGCTGTGAGCAGCCATAGAAATTATTCAATTAGCACTGAATATGAAGATATCCCAGAGTTTCTGATTCAGCATTTAAGATTGTATTCTAATGACGATAGATTGTACAAGTGACATGCCAGTTTTGTGCAATGCCTTATTTTACAATATGGGTAAAAAAATACAAGAATAGGGAAAAAAGCTGTTCCATTTAATTTTCTGTGAATTCAAGCTTGGGGGGAAGAATGTATTTGCATATAAACTGCGAAGGAATAATAATGATGACATTTAGTATTTCAAAAATTATAGCTTTCTGATATTTTTAAAGGTGTTCTTAAGTGATAAATACTTCAGTTAAGCACATGATAAATATGCTCTCAAGCATTTACAAGTGGTGAAAATTCTCTGTGCATCAGCTGTAGGAAATATTGTATTGGAAAGAGCAACGTATTTGGCTGTGCAATAGGGTAGTGTTAAACCCTTTCTTTTTAAGACCTCCTGTGAATGTCAAAACTTCTCATGATGGATTGCTATTCGTGCTTTCAGCCCACTGCCAGAAGTCACCACATCCTCCCAACATAATCAGATTTCCCAGGCCGAGCTGTCCACTTTTGATATAGCAACCTTGACAATCCTGCAAAAACCAGGAAAGAATTAAACAGCTATGTGTGCCAGGGCATCATCTTCAGAATAACAAAATTAGATGTTGGCTAAAGCACCAAAAGCAAACCAATGCCTGGGACTTTTCTTCCAAAGATTTCCTCCAAAGGCTTCAGATGCATGGCTGGAAATGCAGCACTGTAGCCTGCTGTGTTGGTTGATGAAGAGAAGAGCAGAACTGACTGGTTACTCCCAAAAAATATCAGTAAGGGCATGGTTACCTGTCAGTTTGGGGCTTTTAAGATGGAGGCTGATAGGAAGCAAGTTAGCATGGGCAGGGCTGTTAGAATTTAGTCAGTCTGACTGGGAGGAGCATCTGAACTATGCCATGTGTAAGTCAAATAGATCTTACCCTTGGCTTCATGGCACAAGTATGTACTTGTCCAAATTACGCTTTCATGAGTTCATCAGGGTTTTAGGGTTTGCCAGTTTTCATGCATTGTTACTCAAAGCAAGGTTCACAGAAAAAAATCACATGCTGTCTGCATAGAAAGCTCTGCATAGCTGTGTTCTAGAGCCAACTCACACTTCAAAGTCAGAAATTATCATGTTAGGCTGTAACGTTTCACAGCAGCAAGCACTGGTGCCATGATTTCCTATTTACTCTTTCTCAAGGAAATGGAAATGCACAAAAGAATTTTTCAGCATCATACAAACTAATACACAAATCAGTTAAAACTATATTTTAACATTCTGATTATATACTTAGATTATTAATTGCTGGTCCAGCCCTCCATATATATTCCTATCTTATCATTATCTTGTTATTGCAATGGATGAAAAGGGAAAAAGACAGACAAACCTGAATGGTATTGCAGCCAGAGGGGCATTTAAAATATTGCTCTGCACCTGGGAAACAGGTTTAATTGCTGGTGCTGTCAAAATGTTTTAATATAAACAGGTTTCCTGATGGATCACATTTGCTTACTGTGAACTATCATCCCCCAAACACAATCCACTTTATGGTGGGGCTTAAAAGGCAGGTATTGTAAATTAGAGCAATGAAGCTTTTATGATTAAAGATGCTTCATCTGCTTTTAATGCCTCAAATTATAGAAACTATAACAAGCCTTCACATTAAAATTTAAGTAGGATTAAGAGTCTAAAACTCTCTATAAAGTAGGTGCCATAGGCCTGATTCATTCTGAGATGGTACAGAGTACAGACATAGGAGGAAGGCAGCTCCTACTTCTTTCTTTTGGGCAGCTTGGCATTGCTCTAGCTGTTGGTGTGTATTAAAGAGAGACTGAGAGTGCCCTAACCTGAACACCAGAGCCAGTCGTTGCTGTACCAGGGGAACACCAGGACTGCCTCAGCTGTGCCTTGTCTGTCGGACGGCGCTGCTCTCTCTGGAGCCCGCGCGAGCAGGCACCACAGAGCCGCTGCTGCCCTCTGCCCCTGCACGCTGCCCTGGGCCTCAGGGGCACTGCAGCACCTTTAGAGCAGGCAGCACGCCTCCTCTGCACCTCTTCCAAAAGAGGATCCATCACAAAAATACCTGCATGGGAATTCAGAGATGATTCTGATTACTCGGTTGTATTTGATTTATGTAAGCATCTTATCCTATTCATGTTACTCGTGATAATAACTTCTGAGTGCAGGTTTCATATTAAGCAGTGTTTGTCAAAAGTAGATTTAAAATCTGTAATTATAACATCTGCTTCCACAACATATTTATATTCTGCTCTTCCATTCAAGATACAGAAACATGGATCTTATTTGACCAGGCACCATTAGGTAAGGAAGCTCTGCTTTCAGATCTGCATATTACCTCAGAATTTACAGGAAAAAAAAAGTAAAATAAATGAAATTATTTCACGTAGGTGGTACATGAAAGAGGAACCTCAATTCATCTTATAAATTATTCATGGTGAATTATTCATTTGACTCATATAGAGACAAAGAAGATGCTTTTTTATACTATAAAATCTACTCAGACTTAAAACCTGTATTAATATGAAGTAATATGTGATTACAGTTGGAGATGTACTTTTAAATAATTTTGTGAAATCTCACTTTTACTAAGGACACTACTAAGTATGCACTCTATTCCCTGATAAGAGTAGTCACATGGAAAACGTGCAAGTGAAATGCAGAATTGAAGAAAAACTGAACATCATACAGCTTGGTGGATCAAAGTTCTTTTGGGGGGTTAAGAAAACAAGAAAAGTCCAAAACACTCTAAGGGCATTCTTCAAGATTTCTGATTTCTGCTGTGAGGCCACAGCCTTCTCTGTGCGTACCAGAGCAGACTTTAGAAACTGTTTGCATTTTTGGTAATACGTAGTAGTTACAACCCATAAGATCCTTTCAGTAAATTATGGAAAGTCAAAGCCTTTAGTCATGTTAACAATGGAACTGTGAACATTACCACTGATTTATTGCCAGATTTATAGTTCAGGTGAGTGAAAATACATACATACCTGCATGTTAGCAGCCTTAGAAATACAGGAAGGAAACTTTTAGTCAATCAAGGTCAGTATCCCAACAGTGAAACACTTCTGTCAACCAATGCCCCACTGAAACAGAGTTTCAAGCAATCCTTTCATTAGTTGAAATCTCTTCCAGAGCTTCGCTACTATGAGAATTTGGAACATTTCCCTCTTCTTTCTGTTCTATATTAATTCATATTTGTACCATTTTGTTCTGCTTCAACATGTTAGGATCAGGACTGAACTTGAAGATGCTCTAAGTTCGATTAATACCCCAATTTCTTAGCTGAGATCCGATGTCACATATATAACACTTAACTAAACACCCCTGTATCAGTGAAAACTCATCTCCAATAACTAACATCCTTTGATGATCAAATATAACTGCGCTAAATGAGAGAAATTGAAGTATTCAGCAGCTCCAGAATCCATGTTTCCTGAGGAAACAGAAGGTAAAATCCAGTACTTTATGAATGAAGGGAAAAAGAAAAGAAAGTGTAGTTTACCACTTAAAATCAAAACTGTATTTGCAATAAACTTATAAGAACGGGGGTCAAGTTGAGATGCCAGAGTTGTCTAAAATCACTCAATGATATTCAAATTCATATGGTTTTCTCTCAATATTTGTTAAGATGCTTTATTTGTTTTAATCAGGGTCTTTTCCATTGCTTCTATAAACCAGTGGGATTAAGGCCAGTATGAATTTCACCATGTACAGTCACGCTTCATTGCAATAGTAGGATTGTCACTAAGAAGAAGACTGAAAAATTGATGTGAAAGAAACCTGATATACAAAGCTGTGCCCAGACTTCTTCAATAGGATGGCAGTATTTCATTCAGTTCCTTAGATTTTATTTAGTGATACAGATTTTGTTCTGAAGGTAACTTTCTAATTCAACTTATGAATAACTGCAAGATCTAAAATTATCTTTTGTATAATTCATTAATATTAATCGGTTGGAATTTCATTCAGAGAATTTAGACCACTGGTTATTTTCAAGGAAGTAGTATAAATCAGTAAGATAATCATTAAGTTGTGATGCTATTGTATGAATTTATTACATCATCCAACACTAGTAGAGACATAGCTCAAAATCAGAAACTCATCAAGGAGTTGTTATTTTGAGTGCTAACCAGATGGCCTTCTGTCTTTAAACAGTACTTTTGCTTAAAAGTATGCTTTTTAGAAATGGTGTGCCTTAGAAATGGCGATTAGAAGTTTTAACTATAATGCATAGTCTTAGCATAATTTGTCTCACCTCACCTTCTTCTTTCTGTCAAGAAATCTGCATCTTTTCCCCTTTCAGATATATTTCCATGAATTACTATGGATTGAAAGCACAGAGTCTTTTGTGCTTTACTTTTACCTTTAAACTTTTAATCCAAAGAATTAAATGCATTTGCAAAGGGTTTCTTCCTTCAATAGACACATATTAGAGACAGGCCTAAGCTGCAAAGTTTGCATCTATACCTTCATTTTCGTTATAGACACTAGGGAAACAACCAATAATCTGCATGATTTTGGAAAAGAAACAACTTAATGACAATTAAGAAGACAATTTAAATAATTTTTTAAAAAATTCTTTTAGGGAAAGATTATTGAAATTTTCCACTTTTGAAGATCCAAAATGTAGCTATGAGATGCACAGGTGACCATCTCCTAATCCAAACAAGGCAAAGCAGAGAGCGGGAAGCTCTGTGCCTCTGCTCCTTTCCTGCAGCTAAGCAGCCACTCTGCTTCTTCCAAAAGTAATCAAAAGAGATTTGGACATTGCTAGCAGACAGACATAGAACTGTCATCACAATATTAAGACACAGAAAATAAATCTAGAATAATCTGAGAAAGCCTAGTCTTGAAAAGTCAGTTTTTATCCTTCAGATAATTAATTTTGGAGAAAATTTTTGATCAAATCTCATTTTTAACCTTGCTGTCAGTTGGTGAATCCTCCTGTTTTTCTCCAGTGGGTGTTGGCTGATAGCAATGTCTTATCTTATGACGTGCATCTTCAAAGACTTCTTTTTTTTAAAAGAAGACTTACACTGGGAAAGGAAGTCTTTTAAGATTGCTGTACAATGCATATACTTAAGTTTACTTGTAAGAGGTTTCAAGGCATGTGTGCCCCACAATGTGCCTCTCATGAAAGGTTTTTTTGATTTATCACTGAAGCAACAATTTGAATGTCCTTTTCAGAAAGGACAGCTTTTTGTAGAACAAATTGTTCCATAAATACCAAGCAAAGTCATTCTTTTGTGTTCTTAACCCAAAACTTCTATATTTTGGGAGGGAGGAGGAGAATACTGGTCAGCTAGTACTTATTACTGAAAAGAAAGATAATTACTTTTGCTACTGTGAGAGAAACAGGATACTTATATCTGGAAAATAGCTCTTGCAACTACTTTCTAAAATGATTCAGAATTACACTGCAGCACTGCACACTGCAGAGTTGTTTCTAACATCAGCTTGGACATGCTCACATTTTACAGAGTGAAAACAAGTATGTGTTTTTCTCTAGAGGACCGCGTTGTGGGAACATTTGTGTTACAAATGTGACATATAATTTCATATACTTAGGGTGCTTTCTGGAAACTGACCCTGTAGCCTAGGTTTGAGATTTATCACGTATTAATTGCAGCTTTGTGTTTACACACAGAATGGTAGGCTATCTAGTACTCGCATTTTTGTTAAGAAAAAACTTCTGGGAATGTGAAACACTGACTTTGGCTGTTCCTTTACCAGGAGACAGAAATGCAAAAAACCACTTGCAAGATAATCTGCATTTGAACTGTGTCAAATGTTGGACTGTGAGTGTCCATGACGCTCATCCAATTACTATTTTTTGTGAGGGAAGAGTAGAACAACAGTGCTAAAATATTGCACAAAATTCAACGTTAGCAACTTTTTACAGATTAAAAGTTTACTTTGAAAGACCTTTCTACAAATTTTTTAGAGTACAGACAAATAAAACCAGTGTACGGACAACTCAAATAATGTGTGCATTATTTAGGCCCTTGTATTATTGCTAAGCGAGGACATTTTCTGCATGGTTCTACAAGAATCCCTTGTTGAGAACAAAAGTTTTACAAAAGGCTTACCTATTGACAGTTACTTTTGCAGGAGGCAAACTCAGTAAACTCCCATTTTTCAAAGAAAATTTCAGTCCTGGATACAGAAATTGTATTAAAAGTTAAGATTCATCTCCAGTAAGCCAGCTGCAGGCTCTCTGCAAATATCCCCCGAGGCACTGTGCACCTTGGATCCTGCTACAGACGACCAGAAGCTTTAATTCATGTTTTATAAATATTGGTCAGGGTACTAGTCTTTTCAATCCTTCTCTCTAATCTCTTCCTCTATGAACTTCCAAGAATCAATTTTTTCCCACATGAGGGTCAGGGTGGATGGGCACAGAGCCAGAGCAGAAATGCTGGCTGACCCCAGTGAGAAGATGTGGCCCATATTCATGGATTGAACACAGGCTGAGGACTTCAAGGACTCCCAGTCTTTCAGGTGCTGGTCCCTACCATTACCTCAGTGCCTCAGTGCCTCAGAGCAACTCACTGGTGCAAACTGCTCTGGCTGGGACTGCTCAAAAATAGAAACTTAGACCACCACATACAAATTCCAGAATAGATATTTTTATAACCGGACTTGGTACAGAAGCCAGATTTCTTGTATTTTAGTGAGTGCTAAATATGATCCTCTCTATGGTCCTTGCTGTCAAACAGCAGAATGGTTAAAACACCATTAGAAAACCCAGATAGCCATCTCCATCCTATTTGCTGCACTGCTGCTACCTACCCTAACCCTTCCAGTTAAGCTTAGGAAGTTAGTTGCCAAATAAACCAGTTTTAAAAATTGCCCTAAGTTTTATTCTAATAAAAGGTTAAAACCATTTGTTGTTGTAAACTCAATACAGCATCTGAAAGGATATTCTTCTGAGTGACAGCTGAAAATCCATTATCTGTAACGTGCAGCAGAAATTTCACATCTGTGCTCATCATAACATTAAGGGCCTGAGAAAAAGCTATCCAGTTCAGTGACCTATTATCCATGCTATTTTATTGGATGTAGCCAATGCTTTTTTGTTTGGATAAAACTCAGCTTTAAACATTTTTAAGATTTCTTTACCCTTTTAAGGGAAATACAAAAGATTTGCTGTACTACAGTTGTGTATCATGCTAAAATAGTACGGTGGGAATCATTTAATATGCATTGCAAAAAAAAAATGAATCAGTTCCCTACATATCAAGGGAATCAGTACTTAAGAATTAAAATTGTGAAAATATGGAACTTGCAAAGTACTTTAACATCTGAAATGGAAACATTAAGGTCCACAGGTTTGAAACACAGCAGCACCTGCAGATACAGAAAGGAACATTGTGGAATTTCAAAAGTCCACACACACGTTTTCAACCCACATTTCTGTCAGTAAGAATGTCATGCTGGACACACATATCTGTACCTTTAAGTTTTGGTCCCTCTATTCCTTTGTTTGTAACGTAATACCTCTGCATAGAAACAGCCCATATAGAAAACAGGGCAATTTCTCACACCCTCTTATTCCAGGTTTTCTTCAGCCTTTTTCCTTGAGCCATTGGTCTGCCTGGATCTAAGCAGGCTCAGCTGGGGGCTGCTCTGAAGGAGCAAGGCCAAGCTCTGCAAAGCACTCTCGGTTTGTTGGCTTTATTTGCTCTGTTGTGTACAGCAGCAGCTTGTCCTCTGACAAGCAGCAACTCTGCAGGTTTTGTTGACTGTGGCTACAGAGAAAAAATCCCAAACAGTGATGGTTTTGGCTGCAGTCATATTGGAAGGAGAGCAGTTGTTCCTCTTCTCTCCCCTGCTGAGACTGGCAGTGTGCACCTTAGAAAGGTACTGTCCTCGTAAATGGACACAGACGTAGTAGTACTTATTAGGCAGAATACAGAATACAATTTTGAATGTGTGCTGTATTGATTATGGATGAACTGCAGTGGTGTCAATGAAGCTGCTTTCTCTACTGACTGCTTCCCATTGTGTAAGATAAGACTATCCACAGTTAAAAGCTGTTTCTTCATCTGTCTTCAGGGGCCAGAATTACAGAGGCACTTGGGCACCCACTAAAATCAAACCGGAATGATGTCTAAAACTTTTCCACAGTCAGGCTGTTAATGACTCCAGTGCTCACTCCAGTGTTATATTGAATGCTTTATGGCAGTATATAACAATAAGATTTGTGCCCCTCCACTTGAACTTTCAGCTTTTAAGGCACAGTGTTCATACAACCCATGGATAAATTTTTCAGTGGGTGGGAGCATATTCAAGAAGAGATTAATAGCAGAAGAAAGACAAACAGGTTTCAAAAGGGATTTAGGGGATGAGAATCTCAACAAGGATATGGAACCATAGACACTCCCTTAAAATTTCCCTTTAACATGTTAAAAAAGGATTTTAAGTACAGAAGTGTCCTGAGGGAACAAAACAGATGCAAATATTAAGAACAAAGTAGTAGCCAACCTTCAGGTTTTGGATTATCATGTGCTATGGTTCAAGGAAGTCCATGGAAGCACATCAACTACAGTCTCTACTCCTTTCCTTTCTCCAGGTCCACCTTGCAAGGGGCAATTTAATATTCAGGCTAAGAGGCTTAAGTATTGGCTTTTACACAATTTTACTGCTTTTCTGTCAGCAGGGCTACAGCTGTGACTACTGCTACTACTGGTAAAGAAATAAAAGTTCAGCTTTTGCTGAGTGCTGTGAAGTATTTAGGCAGACAAAGCAATTAAACTAAAAAATAATCATCAGTTTCTCCCAGGGAATGTAACAGAAAAATCTAACACAATTCAAGGTCAACATTTTTATCTTCAACAAGATTATACAATATTTGGTGGATATGACAGAAGAATGAGGTAAAGCAGGAAGTCAGATACTATTAGATATCTTTGTTCAGTTAAAAAGCAATTTCTGATTGCAATGTAAGCAATACTGGAATAGAATTATTTTTATTTACCCCAAAGAGAAGAAAAAAAAGTAAGTTCAGGCAAGAAAACTGCAAAATGAATTGTCTTTACTGATGCTATTTAATACTTTTTGTAACTAAATATCAAAGCATTGGAGAGTTCACTATCACTATCATATTCATTTTATAGATGTGGAAATTGAGATACATGATCAGAACAAGTAGGTTACAAAAAATATGTATCCAAGAAATTGCCAAAACTGAAGAACAGATTGTGGAACCAGCAGGCAAATGGATATAAAGAAGAGAGGGAGTGCACATGTAAGCCATACTAAGCAGCCCACACGGTTGCTATTTGCCTATTATCCTCCACACATAATGATCTCTCTCAAAGCAAAAAGGTAGCCATACAAATCTCTGTCTGTTCCTCATTGCACGTAATTGTTTTAGTTTATTTGATAAAACAGATTTAAATTACTGCTGCATTGTCAGATTATGTTTCTCTGGCCTATTGTATCAAATGCATTGGCTAAATCTGTGTCAGGCGACAATTTTGCCTGGTTGGATTTAATGTGACTGTCAAACATAAAGGCCATTTCACCAGTGCCTCCATAAGTATGTAACATCATTCCAAATTCCCAAATAGCTGACAAGTGCACAAAAGGTATATTTTCAGTTCAGCAAATTTGCTATCATCACTTCTGCTTTTTGTTTATTATGCAAACCCAATGGCATTCAGTATTTCTGTACAGCTGATAATTGCTGATTATGGAAGGAAAAGTTATCTGATTGTCAACCATGGAATCAAATGAATTGAAAATATTCCATCAAACATCTAACAAAAGTGTAGGAAAAAGACAGGCTAAAAATAACAATGAACATGTTCTTTGCTTTGAAAGATCATTGGCAGAAGTAAATCACACAAAATTCAGATCCTTATTGCTTAATCATCTCACATTTCATTAACCACAGCTGCCAATTGTCTTGTGCAATGTGAATTGCTTTTCATAATGAAAAAAATCATAGGCTGGAAATCAGTTTCACTAAGATGCAGTGTTAGAATGCAAATATTAATTTCTGAATTAATTCATGACAGAGGGCTTGGCCAACCTGAGCTAATCACACCCCTGGGGTCCTCTAATCCTCTAAAGCTGATTATCTCATGATTGTCACACCCACTGGGAGTTGCCTTTGTCATTAGCAAATTCAAACCGTAGTTTAAAAAAAAAACAACTTGTTTTGATGCTAAGGTTGGGTAGTGAATAGCAGCTCCAGCTCTAATCCTTTGGCTGGCTGACAGGAGGAAATGTACTCTAATATGTGTTGCTGCTCCCTCAGAATTATTAGGATTGAGAAAGAATGAACAGCTACCAAGTCGGGCAGCAAGATCATATACTGATAAGACAGGTTTGTCCCACCAAACTTAAAGCAGGTATCAGTAGTAAATACATGCCATTATCTTTTTTTTTCCCATTCATAATTATGACTTTGTTTTGATGGCAAATTAGCATCAAGACATGAAGATATTTGTGCAACAAAAATTGTGAATATGGCTGTACAACACATTTCATGATGTCCTCGACAAAACCTGTACTGAATCAAGACTGCACAAGCTGCAGATGGAGCAGACAAATTTGCAGGATGCATGTGAAACAACTGGAAGTGAACAGGTGACATCTGTGTCCAGCAGGTACTTCTTAATGCTATTTACTAGATTACACCAGTAGAGAACTAAAGTTTAAAGTCAAAGTCTAAAGTGCACTGCTGGGGCTATTATACATACACAGTCAGCCCCATTGTGAAGGAGTTTCTCCATGTAAGATAATTTTAGTTGTTTTCTGTGAAACTCATGTTGTATAAACACTATAAAATTTGAATCTGTGTCAAGATGCAAAATTGTGCAGGAAAGCTGGCACTGAGGGTATTTCAATTATTCATCACAGTTGTTCAATTTGCATTGTTTTTGTGCCCGCATTTCCAAGCTGCTGGAACTTGCCTGATACATTAGCTGTCTAACCACTGTAGTTAAGTGCAGGATAGTGACTTTCCACTTCCTAATGCAAACACTACTTGTCTCTCATTTGAACCATTTACATTTCTCATAATGACTGTATTTGTGGGATTCTTTTTTCTCACTGTTTGATTTAAATAAAAAGCCAATAATTGTAAGTGGGCAGAGATGTGCCTTCACTTGCAGGTATGGGATGTGCTAGAATGTAAAATCTATTAACTTTTGCAGCTGGTATATGAGAAAACTGCTGGTACTTGTTTGAAATTCTTAGAAATACTAGTATCACATGGCTCCCGTTACTTGTTTGGAATCCATCCATACATTTGAGATTTCACTCAGCTGTAGTGTCCAAACTATATTGCAATATGCAGTGAGTCTTGCTTAGTGAGATTCACACTGATCCCCTGAAGTTTGCATTATGAGATTTAATGCTCCTTCTGCATGAAAGCTTGGAAGGTACAGTAAAATGCATGTTTTGTGAAAACAAGTAACATGATGTGGAATGTGCATAGCATGGCTCATGATGTTCCAGCAATATAAAGAAGTGCAAGATCTGCTGTAAAAGTTTAATTGTGTGGTTTGCAATTTATTTTGAATGCAACCTGAAACGTAGGCTGCTAAATTTGTGTTTTCTTGAATGAGCTGAGAAATTTTTAGCAGAAAAGTTACAATCTATTCCACCTCACATATTGATAACCTGTTCTCTGTCTCTTGGTACTGCACGCACGCTGCTATTCGTGTGAACACTTGTACTCCCCTCAGGTGTGCTGTAGCACCTGTATCCAATGGCCCACAGTAGATATGCATGCTGAGAAATCCAAGCTGCACAAAGAGAAATTTGCACTGAGTTTCCCGTGAAGGCACCACTTATCTCTCCCACAGGCTACTCACGTGTGCGTTCTATGAAATTTTTTTTGTAAACAGGAGGTCAGATTTTACCAAAATGAAGATAGCACTGTAGCAAAGTATGTTCTCATTACACAAAGACACAAATGCCCACACAGACAATGAAATCTTGAAGATACAGAATTTTACCAAAACTCTACCTACAATGGTAGCAAGATTTTCCCTCATATCTTCCTGATTCTGCATGAAATTGGAAATGTTGCTTCACATAAAATATTTTAGGCATACTTTTGTTATTAGCTTTTAATGGGCTTGACAATCATAATGAAAGTTTTATAAATTGAGTTTATTCTGGAAAATTTTACTATTACAGTTTCAAACCCAGCGCTGCCAATCTCCCCAAGTCTTTATATGCATGCTATTTTCATGCAGCCCCAGCTCCCTCTTGCAAACACACATGGAATCCTTTAAGTAAATTACTCATGGTAAAATTGAAAAGCAAGAACTGAAAATTCAAGGCATTATGCACATGGACCAAATAAAAACCAGCCACCACTGGCCACAGAAAACTTATTCCTTTAAATTATTTTACAGTGACAGAAAAGCTTCTATGCTGGAAGTGATGGAGAAATACTAAATTCAGTGAATTAAAAGTCGTACCTCTCAAGCAAGTTATCCATCTATTCAAAATAATTATTTTAAGAGGCTGCTTTGCCATGGATTTTATATGGTAAGCTAAAAAACCCTGAAAAGATCTAAATCTCTAGGATCATGTGAGAAACTGGTATCAGAGTGTATGCGTAATCAGAATTTAAAATAATGTATATTTTTCCTTATGTAGCACTTTGTTGGGTTTATTTTTTTAAAGTTACATACCCAAAGCAAACTATTCTTTATTGTATCTTAATACACTGTGAAATTCTCATGGGAAATGAGGACATCTAAATTAGTGTCATATGACTGAAAACAATTGAGCTGTAAGAACTGGATTTGCAACCATATTGGTGAAGCCAAGTCTTTCCCTGTACTTGCCAATGATTTAATTCTTCAGCTTTTTTTGTAAAAATTGATATTTTTCTGATCACTTCAGAATCTAAATCTTCAAACTGTTTTGATCATTAAGACTTGTAAATATCTTAGAAACTTTAAAAAATATTCTATGCAAGCTTATTCTAGAGTGTACAATGTGTGTGTGCATGCACACATGCTTTTGTGTGAACATATTTTCCTCAATGTGTCACCAGCAAAATGAATTGCTTGTCTTTTGAAGTATGACCGAGGTTTTTAAAATGTAACTATAGAGCAGAAAAGAGAAATGAGATTTTAAAAAACCCTCTCAGTTCTTTTGAAAGCTGTTTATAAACCAATAATCTAGCATAGAGGGAGGAAAGAATTTTGATAGACAGGACCGGTTTGGGCAAAACATTTTTTTTTTACAGATTTTTTTTTAGAAAACTTTTATCAACATCATTGCAGCACTCTGTGTCACCTGTTTTGTATCCAAGACAACTGATCTGAAACATCTCTAGCAGTTCATGGGTGAACATGAAGAGATGGATATGATGTTCAGCCCTTACATGTCGCGTTTCCTCACAATATGCCTCATGTAGGCAAAAGTCTGCTGATGAAATTGAAACATGTCAACACTGTAGCAGACTGCATGAGTCAAATGGAAATCAGGTGGTAAAAACATCTTTTAAACCTGCAAATGCACTAGTTGTATTTACTTATATTTATTGTAGTAAAACAGAGGCCTTGCCAAAAATCAGGCTCACTCTGTGTAAGAAACACATTTTCTTCACTCCAAAGGAGAGGGAGAGCTTGATAGCTTATATTGCATATTCTATAGACAGTTATGTGGACCCTATTGGCTTCTATAATATTTTGAAAATGTATTCACAATAATATTCTATTTTCATGCTAGTAATGTCAGTGGGAGTCCTGGTAGTATGCTATTTAGGCACACTGAGAAAATAATAGGATTTACAATAGCTGGCAATTTGTTTTCTACTGCCACAATGTCTGCTTTTGTTACAGTCTTTGTAGCTCTTAGAAATTTCTTTCTGGCTATTCTGTTCATCTTTTCCACAGAAACATTTCTTCAGTGTGAATCGCTTCAGTATGAATTGGAGTGGTTTCACTGCCGTAAGTTTTTATTACTAGAACTAATACAAATAGTGCAAATGTTTTTTCCAGAATAGTCATTCACATTTTTAAAGTCAGTGGGGCTGATGGATGGTCTCACCAGCAGTACTAGCATACTATTTCAGAAGGCAGAGAATATTGCCAAATTCTGGTAGCGTGTTTATTGGTTGTCTTTTCTTTGTTAATAACTTCTAATTACTGGAGGGAGCCTAGCCCCCAGGTCTGCCTTTACCTATTGCCAGGCTATTTTGAGGATCTTTTTTTTTCATATGGCATAAAATAAGAAGGGAGGTAAAGGAAGAAATAGTATTTGTTTGCCACATCTTAAATAGAGAACTGTAGTCCTAAACTTCTTTTTGAAAGTCCAGTCCAATCCCATAGAAAATTGACTGTTGCTCTGGTCACCCGCTGCACAAGGATAATTTTTAATTGCTAGCTATTTTCTTCAGGTTAATCAGTCAGAGCTGTCTGTCTACATAAATGCCCAACAGAACTCAGTCCAACGCTTTGATCCACAGACCTAGCTAGTCTCAAACTCAGACCTATCCAACTCCATCTAATGACCAAAAGATGCTTGCAGCCAGTGCCTGAATCCTAAAGGTGCGTGTCATTCTGTGGCCTCATCATCTGACTCAGCAGCCAATTTTTCCTGATGGGCAGGGATGAGTCCAGAAGAACCTAAACAACTGAGTGTAAGGCTGGGCTCGGGGCCAGCCGAGTCAGATGGTGTTTGGGAGGCTCCTAACTGAGCTAGCACCATGAGACAGCGTTTGGTCCCAAGGCTGGGCTCCAGATGGGGCCCAATGGCACAGTCCCACCGTGCACTAGGGAAAATGTTCTTGTCTTTCTATACTCAAGAAGATAGAAGCACATTAAGTAAAAGATGATTATTAGAAGTTAATTTGCTGTATTTTTTTCTGCCAAATTACCAATTAATGTAGCTGGAAAGAAATATTTTACAGATGTATAATCAAGCCCTGAAAGGAGCTAGAGCTTCAATTGAAGCCTCTAACTATTAATGTATTAAATTATCATGATGTATCTTCAGCTGATTATATCAAGCACTCTTCTAGAATTTGAGGAAGTAGTAATAAATTAAATGATAAATGACTATTGATTATTTTTAACTTATTATCCTCTAGACTTTGATATGAATATTGCCAGCTGATGCTGAGATATGGCGAACATAGGCAGTGGTTTCAAACAGATACTTCTGCATAATAACTGTGTATCAGTGCTGCGTTTATGCTCCACTACTAGGTCATGATGATTTATGGCAATTCTTTTTAGGCACGTATGTATGCATATTTACACAACAGCAAGGACCCTTCAGATGAAAGAAGACAGCTAACTAGAAGGTTTTCTTTCTTCTCTTAAAGATGTTCAGTGGGAGGTACAGAGGAGGACAATGAAGAGGAGAAGTACAAACACAGTTCCTCACACCTCATTGCCTCACCATGCCCCTTTTAAGCACCAGACCCTATGTAGTTATTGCCAGAAAAACTATTTTTAAAAAAATATAATTAGTATTTAAATTGTAATGTTTTTAGGAGATCATTTCTCACCTTCTCTTCCCTCTTTTTGCCTTCTGGCACCCACAGAGTAACTGAGTGTAAGAGGCAGCAAGTATGTTCTTTCCCTTGGGTGAGACACACTTGCTTCAAACGGTAGGGAGTTTCCAGGTTTGCCTTTTTCATTTAAGAAAAAAACCACCCGCACAGAATAGGCATATTGTTTGATCAACATTCATTTAAACAGAGCATACCTGTCATGGATATATATGCACCACAAAAAAATTACAGGAGTCAATGTTTAAAGATCTGGAAGTCAGAAATGACACTGACAACGCTTTTTGTAAGGCATGCTTACAAAAATCTTGAAAATGCTACTATTGGCACACAAGTCATGGTGGTAACATTATCCTACACAAAGGAATATCATTCTAATCAGCAGTTTTCTAGATACAAAGTCCTTTTTGTTTCAAAAGCATTTTGTTTATACAAAACTGCTACCAACAGTAGGTTTAATTAATGCAGAAAATTACTAGGATAGCTAATAGCTTCTACGATACCTAAAAAGTAATATTTGTATTACTACAGTAATTCCAATAAATATATAATCTTATTAACTTTTGGCATAATAAATGCAATCATTTTACAGTACATAAGGGTGTTTTATTGGTCATTACAAAACTCCATTTCCTTCCAGATAGCTCCCTGAAGTTTTGTCTTCCAATTACAGAAATATTCCTGAATGCATTTCTAAAGACTCACAGGTCAAACTACCTAAAAAGACCATTTGAAAACTGAATTTTGAAAGTGGCCAGCTACATGATTCTGTTTTCCTTAGCAAATTCAGTCTGGAAATGCAATCACAAATCTAGGTTTCACAGCTTGGTGGAAAAATATCTTTGCATCCCACTTGTCCTAGGCTGTCCATATAATCAGCTTTTAACAGGGAGGGAGAAGCAGATGCAGAAAACTACTCTCCCTTGAGAGAGGGTCCTGGGTGGCTCCTGCTGGTTCCATGGCATGAGAAACCTTCTGTGCTGCAGCGGTGAGCAACTGCAGCTGTCACACCAGCAGCAACACTACACAGACCTCACGCTATTCACACTGTTCCACTGTCCGGGGCACAGGCCAAGCACATAGTTTTGGCTGCGTTAGGTCCTTGCACATAATCAGCTGGAGGACACTGATGTGTGATGACTGGGAATGAAAATTCTGACAGGATTCTGAAATAACACTGAACGAGCCAACTTTATTAAAGGATAGGAATCACATGCACTGTGAGGGAAGTACAGCTAGGATGCAGATGGATAGTACAATCTTCCAGTTAAAATGGAAACAGTTTCTGAAGGCTGAGGTCTAAACTAAAATCCATTTTGCTGTCATTAGAGGAAGCTGTAAAGTTAAATCTGATGAAAAGGGTAGGCAACATCGTCTGAAATTTGATTTCATGTATATCAGGTCAAATTACGCATTGCAAATAAGATTTACTATAAGTTTAGTGTTCAGGAATCATTTGTGAACATATTTTCTCTATTTGTAGGCATACACCAAACTGCTTCTATGTAAGCATGCCACAAAGTTCTGCATTGTTTGCAAATCACTCATACAGACTAGTCACTGCATGATCGTTTAGCTCACAGGCCAAAACTTCCATTCTTGAAGGATGAATTAGAAGGTCCATATAAAACAGAGATGAAATAATAAAGAAAAATACACCTTTCATATGTATGTCCAGATGAATATTTGCATCTTCTTAAATTTTAGTAAATATTCAGAAACTGCATATATAAAGATCAAGCAAAAAGGTGGAAGTAAATACACTGTGATGTTTGTTGCTTAAGTCAATAATAAAGGCCTGGTTTTTAGCTATAACCCTAAAAATTTCTCAGAAAAAAAAGTCATGTAGAAGTATTAAAATTTCCCAAAAGTAAGGCAAAAATAGCATTGAATATAATTAGTAACCTTTGGATTTTAAAAAAGAAACATCTGAAATATTACTTAATTTCATGGAGAAAGCAGCATAATAAAAAAAGCTCCATGAAAAAAAATGAAAATGCACAAGGAAGCAGAATACAACTGAAAAACTTAGGCAACTCAAGAGAAAATTAACTTCAATGCAAGCTGACACAACTTAGGCTCCATAGCCTAAATGGTGTACTTTCTGCAAAGGAAGATAGAACCATTTATGAACGAGGACAATCTGCTGGAGAGAAACTGCCAAGACTGAAGAAAGAGGTTGCAGAAAAATATTCGAACAATGGTCTACGAAAATATAAAAGAAATTCCCTGAGAACTAGAAACTTTATCTGAATCAGAACCCAGTAATAGTCCAGGAATGCTTAATTTATAGGAAGCTCTTAGGGTAAATCTAAAGAGTAAGGGTCAAAAACTGCCAGAAACCCTTCCTTCGTCCCTGTCAGCCCCTGGTTACAAAGATACATCACCTTAATGATCTTAATCATCATCAATCAACCTTAACCACCACCTATAATGATTATTTTGAATTTTAACTTGGAAGCCTTGAAAATAAAATCAATTATTCTACATAACCAGCAATGCTTTTTTTGCAATATGTGATTATCACCTTCAGAAGCCATGTGAAAATGTTCTGGCCAGAAGGAGAAAAAGTAAAGCTAAATGACAATTTCTTAAAAAAAGGCTTGAGAAAAGTAGCACAGTGATTCTACTGAAAAATTAAAAATACAGCAATTTTTAGGAAGTCTGATGAGTCAGAAGGACATTCCTGAAAAGGTGTCCTATTCTACAGAAGAGATTTAAATATCTTCTGGTTAATGTGTAAAATCTTGCAAGGCAAAATTAAAGACATTTATCTTATTCAGTACTTATTAACTTTAAAAGAAATAAGTAGATTTAATGACTATCATCGACACTATAATCTAATGTCCTGGTTTTTGTACAGAAAGAGAAAAATTTATTTCCCTATACCAAAGAGCTTTATGAATTTGGGTAAATCAGTGAGTCATGACATCAACAGTTCTTGTCATTTTTCCTACTTTTTCTTGTTTGCTATACCCTCTTACATCTTTCACTAAGTATGAAACAGTGGAAGCAATGAAAATCTTGAAAAACTAGCCTGGCTTACAAAATATTATAATCTAATGTTCATCTCCATAAAAATCAAGATTGCAATAGTTCCTATGAATAAAAGCCTTGTGGATAATGGAGTTAACTCTTTCTAAGGACTTGGGACAGACTTTTTGTGGTCACAATGGCCTTGTTTCCTTCCTGAAGGAAATGACCTCAAAGCAGGGGTAGACCTTCAAAAGGTTTTTGTAAAGAGCACGAAAAATGTATTAACTGCTCAATGCAGTCGGACATCTTACCTGCTGTTATTCATTATTATGCTCAGTAACAGGGGTAGGAAATGCTACAATTACAACCCCCAGCCCCCAACAGATCCTTCACCCACAGTTAGTGGAATACTGCTGTGTCCGATGGTTTGTTTCCATTCAGTTCCAGGGGGTTGCATAGCCACTGCCACACTGGGAGGGATAAGAATCAAAAAGAAGAAAAAAAGAGCACACAGCGTCTGGGACCGTTCCGCAGCTGACATTCTAACAAGGGGATGACAGCCAGGCACCATTTAAAGCAACAGAACTGTTCAGGAGACACTTTGCACAGCAGAACTGGGTATGTGCATGCAGTTGGTGCATGCAAATGAGAACTGAAGATAGAACCAGGGTTTTCCATTACCTACAAAAATTAGATAAACATCCTTTTTAAATAAAGCAAAACAGTTAGATAAAATCAGGAGCTCCATCCTGGCTTGAAGCAACCCAAAACAACAGGACTAATGTCTTCTGATTCTTTAGGTTGTTTCTTGCAGTGACATTAAAAAAATTGCACAAATTTTTACAGAATTTTTAAGGCATATTTAGGTACTTTTCTATTAATAAGATATTATTACAACATTGCTATAGCAACCTAAAAGTTATAGTTGAAAGAAATTTTCTAAGCCTTTCTAGCCCAGTGCTTCTAACTTTCAAAGCTTTTTGAAAATGCTTTAAATTGCTCACTGGTTTAGTTTAAACATTTCGAGTCTGTTGTTAATAGCAAACACTTTAGAAAAGTTTTTTTGAGAGGGATGTCATGCTTGACAAATCAGTGTGTATGAATACCACACCTTGCATTAAGAGGTACGTTCAAAAGATGTGGCAGTATTCAATGAAAAGGGTATAAAGGCAGATGTTGAAATGAAAAGTAAGGCTCTAAGTTCATACAAAAAGTCAGTAAATTTAAAATTGTTATATCCTTAACACCTGCAATACTGTCCAGAGCAGAGAGGTCAACATACTACAGAGGGCACTATTAAATGACTAAAGTAAGCAGCATACACAGCAATACAAAACACTATGTAAGCACAAGGTTATTTTGGGAAACACTTGTGTGTACAAACCTTTATGCTGACATAGGACCTGATTTACTGTGGCAGAAATGCAGCAGAGATGAGAAGAAAGCCCACAAGCCTTTCAGTGGGAAGTCTTCCCTTCAACAGGTGGTTTCACTCAAAAGTAACAACAGTTTTCACCTACAGACCTGTACGCAGGGCCAGCAGATCAGCTCTGCGGCACTCCTTGGCTACCAGGTGAAGCAGCTGTACTTTGGCTGAAGCCAGACCTGGGTGGAGATTTCTTCTCCTCCATGAAAGGATCCATAGGCCAGATGAAGTAATCTACAAAGGCCATTATTTTTCTTATCTGAAAGTGTTGCCTTCAAGACAAATTGGACATTCTCACAGCTGAAATTTTCCTTTCTGGCTAAAGGAGAAAAATCTAATTTTCTCATGGATGTCAAATGCTTTAATTTTTTCAGTCTTTGAGCCAGTGTTGAATCATGCTGTTCTGGCCACAAGAAGACAATCATGACTGGAATCACAGGATATATTTCCCTACTCCAGAACAGAATTAAACTATTTCTGATAGATACTTTCCTGTAGCACCTTCTCAGAAATCCTCCATGACTCCACAATCTCACAAGACAACTGCCTTAAAGCTGCACTGCACTTAGGAAGGTGTGGTAATCTTGAGGCTAGGAAGTTTTTCCTGATGTCAAACATAAATCTCTCTTCCTGCAATTATGCTGAATTTATCTCTCGAAGATAAACTACTATGTTCAGCAGGAGATGATGTGTGGATGATGATGTGGTGACTCGTGAAGAGACATCATCACTCCTTAATGTGCAACTCTTACAAGACAGGTGGTTTATATTTTCCCTAGAGATCATTTAGTTGAAAAGACATATTCATCTGAATCATCCAGATTTTCATGAAATATAATTTGCTACTACTGATTTTTTTTTTCAGTTATACACAGGATATATTATGCAATACAAATATACAACCTCATGGAGGGTTTTTTAGAGAATGTTTTCTGTTTGCATATAATAAAAATTAGATCTTGAAGGAAAAAATGCAAGTTTTTATTTTTACATTCAAAAACTTTTTTCCATATGTGCTGAACAGCCTACAGAAAAAGTCCCTTATAAGTAGCAGATACATACTAATAGATAATAAAGACTGGAGTGTTTTCAAACATCTGAAAAATTTGCATGGCATAACTTCCTTGATTCCTTCAGAATACACCTAGAAAAGATTCTGCTTTCATAACATTTACTGACAGAAAATGATGATTTCCTATTTCAGGTAAATTAAGGATTTTACATTTCCTAGGGTTAAAGGTTTCTAAACACAGCTGTTTCTGGCATAATCAGAGAAGAAATACATATGGAAGAGACACCAACTAACATATTATGTTTCTTGCTGCTAAGTGAGTAATTTATCAAAACATCTGACTTCTTTTCTTCAGGAAGAGATGACCACATTTAATTGGTTAAATGCTTTCTGTGCAGCTTGTACATGCTGGATTTTATACCTCTGGATATTGATTAAACATGGCAAACAATGAATGGGAAATGTAGAGGAGAATATACAGGCTAGCACTGCTCAGCTGTGGACTGGAAAAGACTTCAAACTTAGGGCACAGAAGGGGACTCAAACTAAAGTAAGCTTTTACATCAGAAAGAGTGAGTTCAATTTGCACATCAGTCCTCAAAGGAAACAGTAACATAGGTTTGGCTGGGGTAGAGAGGATGTGATCAAAGACATTAATGTGTGGTGAATGTAGACTGTAGCAATGACAATCTCATTTTTAATAAGGGTACTGAGGCTGCTGTTGTTGAAGGTCTAAATTCCATCATTGTCTCGTCAGCCCAAAGGGATGATAGCAGCATGCAACACTGTGAATATAGTTAAGAAAAATAAAGGAGCTATTACATCCCAGAATCACAGCTACATTTCTGCATTGAGGCAGTTTGGCAATCTAGTGACACCAAAAGCTGACAAAGCAGGAGAGGCAACTGACACACACTGACACAGAGAACCATTGGCAGTACAACTGCTCCTGGCAGGGAATGTGTATCCAGATCCAGACCTGCTGCAGTGTAATTGCAACTCCATGGAAATCAAACGTTTAAACTGTGCAAATTGTGTCTGAATTAAATCTTTCAGGTTTTATACCAATTTTAAATGAGCCTCCTCAGTGTTTTTTTCCCAGGATAACAATATTTGGTCTAAGTGCTACCAACAGCATGGAAAGATGACTGTAACATCAACTTTGGGATTCTTCGTGGTTCTGTGCTGCTCAAGGAAGTGCTGAATTCATAGAATCATAGAATGGTTTGGGTTTGAAGGGACCTTAAAGATCATCTAGGTCAACCCTACCTGGGGGGTCCACTAGACCAGGCAGCTCAGAGCTCCCTCTAACCTGGCCTTGAATACTTTCAGGAATGGGGTATCCACAGCTTCTTTGGGAAAGCTGCTCCAGTGCCTCACCACTCTCATAGTGAAAATTTCTTCCTCCTATCTAACCTAAATCCACCCTCTATCAGTCTGAAGCCGTGACCCCATGTCCTGTCCCTTTATGCCCCTGTAAAAACTCGCACTCCAGCTTTCTTGTAGGCTCCTTTAGGTACTGGAAGGTGCTCTAAGGTCTCCTTGGAGCCTTCTCTTCTCCAGGATGAACAACCCCAACTCTCTCAGCTTGTCTTTAACGGACAGGAGCTCCAGCCCTCAGATCATCAGCTGGTGAGGCAACTGGTATCATCATTACTTTTTTTTCCTGCCTAAATTGAAAAGTCTTAGGGATTCAGCTTTCACAGTAATCTACAAGGAGCTCCATAAAACAGGAATATGTTGTGGGTTAATTTTCCACATGGAGTATTTCATACAGCTTTTTACCTAAAGAAAGAATCTTCAAAGGAAAAGCAAACTAATGACTGAAGAGGTTGGCTGACAAGGGGCAGGTTTGTAAAAACAAACTGGTTTTAATTGAAAAGGTTTTTATTAACCACTTAGTTAACATTGACTCAAAATACAACACATGTCCCCCTCTTAGGATCTAGTCAGGCTTTTTTCTTTGCAAACCTGTCCAAGAAATTCTATGGTGTTCAAGAATTTTTGCAAAGTCAGAGAACAGATAGCAATTAAAATTAATAACTAGTCACTTATTGTGAAGAAGGTTATATAGAAATATGCTTGCTGTCAAAAGTGTTAATTTATCACTTACACGACATCTAGGGAACACAAATATGCTGAAGCATGAAAATAGTGCACTGGAGTTAAAACATTTTCATTTCTTCCTTTTCTTCACTCCTTCAACTAAGATATATGATGTTGCTACTGAAAACCTATTCATACTTGGAACCAGATCAGTTCTGAAACATGTTTAATATATTCTATGTGAGGAAAACAAATAACTAAATAAGAAAAGTCATTTATTTACCAAACCCCTGCAGCCATGGTATAACTTAACCCAGCGCAAAATGTTACAAAATAAGAATTGCGACATTCCACACAGGTGTAAGTGAATAATTACACACAGCACAAGAGTGTACAACAGACTGCACAGGATGCAAAAAATGTTCCCATTTTTACTCAGGTTAATATTTAACTGCCACTAAATCCACCTAAGTACAATTTCCATTATTTCCATATCCTTGGGTTTAGTTCAGTGTGTGTGTGTGTCTCTGTATGAAAATATCTCACATGTACTCACTGCTCCTATATATATCAAACAAAATAGGGTGACTTACACAGGTGCATCAAGAGTCCTCCAGGAATATTTGTGAAATATTATCTTTACAAAACCCCAGATTTTTATTTTTGAATGTGTTTTCTGATCTTGTCCAGTACACATTCCTGGCCAGGAGTGATTCTCTGCCATTTTTGTAGGACCTGGGCTCATTCACTGCAAGATGAGTCCATTCTACTGTAGACCACAGTAATTTCTCATTGTTATACATTGCACAGCTACTTTATTGTAATTCATGTCTTTTCAAATGATTTAGGTATTTTCTGCTTTGATTTCAACTGGTATATTACTTATCTTTTCTCATTATTTCTTCCAACATGTTTCACACTTGTAAGTTCTATATTCCTGGGAAACGCCTGTATTAAGAATTTCATAGAACCAAGTTAAGACTGAAATATTCCAAGAATGTGTTAAGGAATCTTCAACTTACTACTGTCAAAAGGCAGTGCAACTGAAAGCATGTGTTTTCTTTTATCTTCTTAAAACATATGTAACATATAGAAATGTTTCAAAGCTATGGGAACCATTTTTCTAACTATAACCATTGCTTACTATTCCAATACAATATAGTGATAAAAAAACCCCAAAGATGATGCCTTATCCAAGACATTTATTATCCAAACAATACAGTAGATTAAGGAACAAGTTCCAGCAGTTCTGTGGATATCTGAGCCCATGAAGTCTTCCATCTATTAAAGCAGCACAGTATGACTGACTGGTTTTGTTAATATTAATGATATACCTTAAGTTCACTTCTTATTAGACACCAAAGAGTACACACAGGAGAAAGATAATTTCAAAGCTGCACCTGTTGGAAAACCTAAAATCAAACTTTGCTTATGGAGAGTCCAGAGAGGAGAGAAACCCAGATTAAGAATATAATCTCTGTAATACCTAATACCTCGAGTCCCTCAGTTCTCTGCAGGGATTTTCTACCGTCTAGTAAAAATAAGATCAAACTGCATTCTTTCTTTTCAGATGAAAACAAAATAAGTTCCTTTTTTTCTGTGTGGCCATCTTCTTTGATAAAACTTAAAGACACTTTAAATCCTTTACTCCTCTTCCAAGTTTTGCCAAAGGCTTAAAATGCATTTGTATAGTATAATCACAGATATTTTTGTTTCCTCAAGAAACCAGTCTTAAAACCAGATGACAGAAGAGCTAACAAGGAGCAGTTGGTTTATTATGGTGAGAGGTAACAAGGCTGGACAAGCAGGCATTCAGATGGGAAGAGCCGATCTGGAATGAAAGGTCAAATGAGGCAGTGAGGTGGGTGGCCAACCTGACACATGAGAACTTAAGAACATGAAAGCAAACAAACACAAAGAGAATGAAAGAAAGATAAAAAAAAACAGAGAAGAGAAAAAGAAATAAATATAGAATGGATGAGAATATGGAGATTAAAAACTAGCTTTTTGGGAGTAAGGATTGACTCAACAACTAGACCCTCTGGAGGATATAATCTCAAGTTATTTGCAAGAACGTTCATTCATCGTCACACAAATTATGTGAGGAAAAAGAGGAGGGCATCTCAGAGGAGATGTTATCCACTCAGTCCTTCCACTTCTCTGAGGAAACAGCATCTGCTCAGCACTTCCAAGGCAAGGAAGTGAAAACTAGCTTTATATAACAGCTGCAGATGTAGACTGCCAGGAAGTCAAAGTAGTTCATTGCTTCTTCAAGAGTCTAAAAATTCACAGCTCCTGTGATCCACTGGAAGCTTGTTGGGGGCTATAACAAACAGTTTGAAGAACTCTCCTGTGGAGAATATCAATTGTGGGAGCACAGAGGAATGATGCAAGCAACGGAACCTACTAAAGGGAGAAAAATCTATGTATTTCAGGTGACATAAGAGATGGCAGTGATCAGAGGCTCTGGATGTCATTGATATTCTCCAAGATGGAGCAGAGAGGGCAAAAAGAAAGAATGCTGCATACTGAAACTGCAAGAATGAGAAGCTGCTCAGAATAGATATCTGAACAATGCTGGAAAATAATCTTCAGTAAAAGAAGGCTCATGCTCCAGGATTGCCTTGGGAAACAGATCATGGTGAGAGAAGTTATGGAGCTCTGTGACAGCTAATGAGTAACTAATAATCACTAAATGTATGTAGACACTGACACTGTAACTGGTTTGGAAATGTTATAAAAATGGGAATAATTGTAAAGATTAATTAACCTGATCCAAGGATGAAAAGGTCTTTGGTTTTATTTAGTAATTTATTGTGAGTTTAATGTTAATTTAAAACCTAAAAATGCAACTGAATTATTTTAATCCTTTCCTGACACAGGTTTAATGAGGGCCAGACCATCTCATCAGCTCTTATACTCTCCTTGCTATTAAGAGCATTGTGGTGGGTAGTGCTGAGCATGATGTAAAAGCAATCCTCTCCACAACTGCCCATGCCCACCACGCTCTTCACAACCACGTTGCTGGTGCAAATCTCATCCTGCATAACTGTGAAAAGGCAGACATCAAGAGAGGAGCACAAGGGCTATAGCTCTATTTGCATTATCTACCCCTGCAGAGCTGAGATCTCTCCATTTCGCTATTGCACCCTTCCCAGAAAATAATGCCATAGCTTGAGCTTCCCTATAACAGCAACTACTGAACAGTCCTCTCTTTTGGTGGCAGGAAAAGTATATGGTACGGAGGGAAGAGGCTAGGTTGGCAACTCATTTTCAACTCTTGCAAGAAATGAACTCTTTCCTTCAAAATAAAATGTCAATTTTATTTCCAAAGAACAGTCTCACAAGGACCCTTAGCTGTCAAGTCCGAGGCTTGACTGCACTTCGTGGAAATGGGGAAGGAGGGCATTAGCAATGTTCCCCTGCATTAAAATTAGATGTGTTTCACAACAACCCTTTCTTCTCCTAATTTTTAAAACTGATTATTTTCCAACAAACTCTGAATTGACAGTACCTGTTTTTTAAATTACTTCGGCAAGATTATATAGCCATGGAAAAGACATCCCAGAAGAGACAGGTTATTCTGTATTTCCAACTGGTGGTCTCGATAAGCCTTAACAATATGATTAATGGTTCCAAGTACCCTGAAATGTAAACAGGAACAATTCTCATTTTACAGATGAGGAAACTCAGACACAGAACGGTTCTGTGACTCTGGGGTCAGAGTGTAGCAATGCTATCTATCTCATCTGTCAGTCTCTGCTGCCCTTTCTCACAGTATATGATCTTCTCTCACAAATTAATAACCAATATTACAATAGGCCACAATTCTAAATTTGCTCTTTCCTTTCCCCAGACAGGGTTTACCTGACTTATTTCCTCTTCTCACTCTCCATTCTGACCTTTTCTGCTTTCCTTTTTTCTTCATTGATGCTTTAAGCTGAGTACACTGTGGGGATAGCAGAGCGAAAATAACGTGCTATACTTTACCCTGAAGGCTTTGAATGTTGTGATCATTCCTCTCTGTTCCTGCAAGGGGCTCAGAAGCCTTCTATGTCTTCTACTATCATGAGACTTACCCTTGAGTTTAGGAGAAACACTGTTCATAATGTAAAGTAGATGGCAGGAGAGAACATTGTCTGAAAATAAGCTGTTCCATGCAGTGACTAGAAAACAAAGCTTTTAAATTGAATAATGATATTCTGAAACTGACCCAAATTCTGTGGAGGGCCAGCCTACAGAGGGAAGCAAACCTCTTAGATTCCAGGCAGCAGGGTAACTATTAGTGAACAGGTACACCTGAAGACAGCATAGAAATCTCCCCTTTCTAATGCTTGGCAGAAAAGAGCTATTTATTTTTTAGCTGGAAGTTCTGTTGCATGAGGAAATGTTTCTAACTTGAGCACAGTTCTGAACAAAATACAAGTTTGCTTCTTCAGAAATGATCTTGGCAATCTCTCAGCTCCTCTGCCAGGTGCTGAAGCATTCTGTAGCAAAGGTGGACAGGCACCACCCCAGATCAGAAGTAGGCATTTTGTACATTTCTAGGGAGTGCCTTTTCCCAGAAATCTGTCAACTTCTTTGAAAGATATTAAGTCCTGTGACTTAACCTGGCATGGTTATTGCCCACCAAAGAAGGTTGACCTATTATGGTAAATATGCTCAGGTTTCTTTACAGTACAGTCCTTCCACATTCACTGCGAGTTCTCCCACTCATTTCTCGTTTTTGTTTTAAAGGGGGCAGAACCAGAGATCATCACTTGTTAGCCCTGAGCCTCAGGCACAAAAGCATTTCCTGTTCTGCTGGACACAGCTTGTACGGACTGTGCTTTTCGATGGTTCAGAATGACCCCATCAACAGCACGGTAACTGCTAAGAAATAATGCAAAGAAAAGAAGTTACATCACACTTTAAAAACTCTTTTTCTATGTACGTGTTTACTTGTTGGGTAGAATGCTGTGAAAGATAAATTTGTGAAGGTAAAGACTGACTTGACTGCTTCCTTGGTACAAGAAACCAACGAAAAATAATGTATAATTAAAAAGAGTTTTGTTTGCTTCAGGATTTCTTCATTGAAAGAGATATCAAACAAGTGTTTTAGCCAGAGCTATATTAGCACCATAATACTTCAATGTGAAGATTGAGAAAGATAAGTAAATAGACAAAAATCTATATTTTCTGGAGACTTAAAATGAACATTGCAAAATTATTAAATGGATATGCTGATATATCTGATTAATTGAACCATTTTGGTTCCATATCTCCTTTATCCTTGATTTGATGCTGAGACGGTAAAGTACCACACCAATACATCAGATAACTATATACTGGATATTAGGAGATATCATCTGTAAAACATTGATGTGAGTGACTAGCTTTTTTCAAACCAACCTGGCCATCTGTTTACATGTTGGCATTTAAACACTTACCTTTAACCTGTGTTCCAGTTCAACACTAAATTCGATGAATTTGATTGGCCAAGATGTTCTTTATTAAAATTTCCACCAGTAGGATTAATACAGTCTACTACCAAGAACATTACTATTTAAAATCATGATCAGCCTGACAGCAAAGGCCAGAAGTTCATTCTTACACATAGCTGAAAGAGAGACAAAAATAAGCAGACCTCAGGAATAATGATCTCCATTTAGCTAATTAATTAAAACAACGTAAGGTAACTTAGGAATAAGAATACCCCTGAGAGATTTTTTTTGTGGCTTTCAAGATCATGGATACAGTACAAAGTAAAGTCATCTTTTGATGTTAGATGAGTGGAAGCAGCTTCACTGGCATATTTTTTTCTGCTGTTTTGAAGTTAGCACCATGTTCTTATTTGTTCTGTCATAGCAGTCCTCTCTATTTTTATTTAACCAAAAAGCACTCTTAAAACCAAGTCTGTTAATATTCACATTAAATATTACTGAAAACACAATAAATGGTAGTAAACGATTACTGTTAGAAATTCCAGTATGAATAGGCAATACTGTAGTTAGTCTGATCCGAGCAGAGCTGGCATGAATTAAGCTTGCATTTCCTACACTTTCTCACCGGTGTTGAACAGAACACAGGAGCATCATTTCAGCTCAACTCCAGTTGGAGACATTAAAACACTTTAAACTTAGTCTTTAACTGACACTTTCATTGTGCTAATTATATTTTAAACTTCTGCCTCAACCTCCTGCCCCACTGTGCAACCTTCATGAATAGCATATTCTGTGATACACGAGTGCAGTCATACAAGTCTCCTACCTGAAGAGATGGAGTAGGTTAACTTACATATTTATTAAACATTGTAAGTAAAAGCACAAACTGCAGTGCCACACTGCATTGTGAAGGAGGGCTCCAGTAGCAGTTGGGATTACTGCACTGGAAAACACATAACAGTCAGTCTGTTGACACACATGTGAATAAAGGTAGGGAAATGACACAATGGGTATTAAAGACAAAAAAAATTGTGAAAGAACTTCATTCAGCAGTGCAGCTGTGCTCCGCAGGGGCATGGAGAACATCCTTGGTCTCTCATTCTCTGCTGGGAGTGCAGGAGAAACAGCACAGTGGCTGGCCAGGAAGGACACTCATCCGTCAGCTGCTACCCAGCCAGCAGAGCAGTAATTAGGGACTGCAGAGAAAGCCTGGTTCAGGTCTCACTCAGAAAGAGGATGCTGCTCCAAACGGTAAAACAGAGATTCTCATTACAAAAGGAAACAAAAGCTCAACCAAGAGTTTGTTCTTGAAACCACGGGACAAGACTAAAATCAGACTAGTCTCACACCTGCTAATCATAACTTCTTTCCTGTGCAAAGATTTCTGGCTGGTGATACTAAATGAGTTACTTGAAGATAGTCACATCTTGACATCACACAGACGGGGGTAATAAAAATGACTGTAACGTTAAAGCAGCTCATTTCTAAGTTTGCATCACTTCACCACTCAAATACTTCAGAAAAACATTTCAGCATGCTGAATGACAAACAGAAGGCCTCCACTTGCCCCGAGGATCCAATCCTTTCTCATTCTCGAGTTTTGCCAGTGTATTTCCAGGGCCTGACTTTTCATCTTAGATGGCTTTGGTTGCAATTATTTAAGACCTCACCACTCAGGCTCTCCGCTTGGATGCAACTGCTCCAGCACAGGAGGGAACAGATCAAATATGTGGAAGGTCTTTAGCTGGGGCTGTCCTCCCCTCAGCCCTCACCACCACCATGGGTGGAGATCTGTTCTCTCGCTGCAGCTGGAAACACTGGACACAAGTCCCACTGACCAGGGCACAAAAGAAACTGCTGGGAGTTGCAACACCTTCTCCAATTGTAGAGACTGCCCAGCACGCTAGAGTCAGGGCTGTGGAAGATCAGCCCTGCCCAGTTATTTACAGGGGCGATTTACCATGATAGGGCCCTGACTTGACTTTCCTGTCCCTTTGTGGAAGGTTAGGGCTCCTGTACATGAAGGGAGTGGATAAATGCAGCTAACTTTTTGTTCCTAGTCAAAAGCTACTCCACAGGAGTCTTTGGTAATCCTGATTTTCATAAACTAAAAAAGGTATTGCTTTTCTTTATTGCAAAACAGCATCAGTCAAGCCGGTCTTTATCCAGTGCAGACATGATAATGGGAAATACGCACGGGCCTTACCCTATAATTAGGGTGCATTCAGAAGTGTCCCTGGCTTTCCAGGCAAATGTAAAGCACTGTGACTCATCACTAGAAGGTGTGACGGCTCTAGGGAAATTTGTAAGATTTTCTTTAAATGCTGATAAGTTCTTTCTTCGATGGGATGTCAGAATTTGAAGAGCCTGATGGGGACTGAAGTGTCAAAATGCAGATAAGCCAGATAAAGCTATTAGTGCCAATTGTCACCAGCCCTTAAGGCTGTGAAGGAAATCTTTTACTCACCTAACCCAAGGGAAACAAACAGGTTAGTCAGACAGAGGCAGTAAGGAGCTGTCCAGGATCCTTTTTCTTAATAACACACTCAGGATGGGCCAATTTAGTCGTGTACTTTTTAATTATTACTTTTCTATAAAAACATCCATCAGCTTATGAATAATGTCTGCCTCATGTGTACGTTTCTTTCTGACCTCAACTTGGTCAAGTGAATTTGACTTTATAATTATCTTGCCTTCCCTTGGCTGGCATGAATGAGGATATCAGGTCGATTACTACCAGCCTATTCACTTTCTGCTTTCACTCAAGCTTAGGTCTTCTGGAGCCAGAGCTTTTATGGAGCCAAAGGTTTCCAATCTAAGCAGTCTGCAGATAGCACTAAGACATATGCTTGTGTGTAGACTTACAGATAATTCAATCTGAGATAGTTTAGAGGTGGAATATCTCTATTTGTAACAGGGAAATGTAATTTTTACTAGGCCTTCAACATTATTCACTATAACAGCTTTCATAGGAGATTATCACACACACCGAGAATGACAACACTATTTTACTACACCTCGTGTACAGAAAAGGGGCAGATTTCACACTGAAGGTCTTCCAGAAATGCTGGTCTGCCAGGGTTGTATATGTAGAGCCATGTTCTCCCTAACTTATGATTTACATACTATACTGCTGAATATACACCACAAAATCATTTTATGGAAATTATGAAGTTGCTTATAGACCTATTGTTCTCACATTTCGGTACAGGTAAAAGTCTGCCAGTATTTACATTATACTCTACTGTAGTCAAATATTAAAGACACTGTACTAAAAATTAAATTCATTAAAGCAACTGTAACTACACATATCTATACATCAAGGAGAAATTTATACCTCAGATTTCAAGGGAGGAAAATTCTCTTGCTTTCAGATAAAATAATGCTTATTTATTGAGGGAAATATCCTTATCAAACATGAATTAGTATTGTCCAGTAGCCAAGACCAATTCCACCTGAACTTTCTCTAATTTTTCTTGCTTTTCCTAAATCTTTCCAAGTAAAATGAAAACTATAGCGACTAAAAGCTGGTGAGTACAAGCTGCTTTCAACAAAAAATAAAGTATGGATATTTTAAAGCACTGATACTCATTTGGAATGCATGGACACTCGATTCATATGAATGACTACAGTAACTCCAAAGGGGCCACTGTGGTTTTTTTCTTGCATCAATAATCCACACACAAGGAAAGAATTTATACAACAGAACACAAGAACTCCATGGGAACGCTGCAATACAAACATCTCCACATGACTGTGCTTCGAAAACATGCATTTATCTGTTATGTTTTTAAGTACTTAATGCTAATCTACCTATTAAAAACCAGTACCCAACTGACCATTTAGTCTTTCAGTGTGCAAAATACAACTGTCAAATACAATGTATACCAGACAGTAGGACTTACTGCCTACTTCTTAGGATTATGATGAAGATTAATTATTATCTGTAGTGCTTTAGTGCATGCTAAGTATTTTTCTATGGATTTAGATAAAGCAGCATTCAATGTTACGGAGAATCCTAGCTAAACAGCTAACTCCTGTCTTAAAAAAAAAGTTGGTAAAATTCTCCTCCTGATTCCATTCAAGCACGTAAGGATTCAGAGAAGGAAAGATATCCTGAAAAGTCATCTAAGCATCCCAAGTTCCAGGCCTCGTGACCGGCTGCATTACAGCAGTCTCAAAATTATTGCTGAGCTACAGCAGCCTCCAAAAAGTCATCCTTCGAACAAGAACAATTGAAGCACAGCAGTGTTCTGGCTCTTGCCTTCATCTCTTCTGCCCAGCCCCCTCCCCACCCTTCCTCCACCATATTCCCATGCCAAAATTTGCAAGGTGGCAACATAAAACCAACAAATGGGCTAAACACCAGCTGACAAAGGGACCAGGAGGTGATTTCCTAATGGCTGGTTCCTGTCCACTGCCACATTGACTTTATTTCTCAAATTCCTCTGCTGTTCTTGTAAATTCTTGAGAACACAAATGAAACATACTCGGGACATTGTTCTTCAGGGGCTTATTTTTCCTTCATAAACCTCAAAGAATCCGCAGTATCACAATGTAAGAATAATCCCATTTATGGTGAAGGCACGACAGGATGAGCTGCAGCTACTGCAGGCTTCCTGTACTCCCTTCTGTAAATCACTACATCCCTTCTTGGCCCAAGATTTCTGCCTAATCTGCTTTCCTAGAACTCTCTGTTGAAACTGTTAATTAACTTGGGAAAAGACATGCTGGATATTTGTACAAGAGCTACCTTACAAGGAGCACTAGTTGCTACTATGACACTAATTATTATTAAAACACAATCTAAATTTTACACCATCCACTTTAAAAAAAAACCAAAACCTTTTTGTTAATTTCCTGGCTCTGCAACTTGTGCCCATCCATCTGTAGCACTGTAGTAGGGAGCTGTAGTAGGGCTCCAACAGGGGCTTTAACACAACCCAGAATGGGAATACACTTAGGACAGAGAGATGCACTGCTAGGTAGAGATGAATTTACTGTCAGGAAACAATGACTTTGGGATAAAGAAGATGAAAAATACAACTGTAAACATTAAGCAGTATTTTCAGTTGAGCTGCTCTTAATCATGTAAAATGTATGCTGGCCTTATTTTACCATCTGTACATCCTTAAAATGATCGGGGCCAGGAGATCAAAATGCCTTTCACCTAGTTCTGGTCCCAGGCATTGCACTCTTTGCTATCTAAGAACTTCATGGCAGATGGAGGAGGCTCAACTGTGAGTTCTTAAACCTAGAAAAATATTTTCAGGTGTCTGTGCAGCCCAAGGCAGCTGTTCAACTTCTGCATAATAACAGACACTTCATACCTGTGCTCTGACAGAACAGGGAGAGAGACAGACCTAAAAAAACACAGGGCTTCTTAAAAATAACATCTACCAATCTACCACCTTTGCAAACAGGGCTTCTAAAAAAAAAAAACCCCAAAGAACACAAAAGTAATAAAACACAAACAACAAAGGCAACTGATTAGGAAGAAAATGTAGGCCTTACCCTGAGTGCCCAGGACTTCCTCAGGAAGGCTCTGCAATGCCAGCTTCACTTCCACAATTTGAGCACACAACAAACTGACAGAGAAAAACCATTCATGATGGGTACATCAGTTAAAATTACACTGAAGTCAAATTACAAGGACACGAAAAGTCACAGAGATGATTATATGTAGATTTGTAACAATGGCTATTAAAATTGGCATTTCCCCCTCTCCTTCAAACTGTACGGTACCTTTCAGTGCAGCCCTCTTTCTGCGGATGACAACATAACAAACATACCCAAGGAATATATAACCTCACAAGAACAAAGCGTCATCCTTTGAGACCTGATATCAAATGAATATTCAATCAAATAAATATCTGTTATGTCCACATTGCTGTAGTAAATTCATTTTAATATAGTACAAAATTCTGTGAAAAAATAAAATCTAGAATAGTTTTTCTATTAATCTCCATTAAATGAGCTTTCTTAATTTTCACTTTGTATCCTGAAAGCCACAAAAGCCACACATGTAGTAGCTGATGTGGTGTGCACCTCTTGGCTAAACTATTTACTTTCATTCTGTAGATGTGCATTCTTCTACTACTTTCTTGGGATGCCTGCAAATTTTCACCTGAAACAAAACAAAATTTTAAAGACTTAATCCTGACTTTCAAAGTTACAGCAAGCTT
>VXBT01012252.1:357558-439999 GCA_013400235.1 Oriolus oriolus | reverse complement strand
TCGGCGGAAAAATGTCGGTCTGCCTGGCGGAGCTGCGCGGGGAGCGGCGGCGGGGAGAGCTGTGCAGAAGGTGCAGTTTGAATTATGCTTCTTCCCCCTCCGGCAGCTCTGTGGTGGCCAAATGCAGTTCTTGCTGCTGGCCATGTAAATAACCGGGGCTGCTGCTACCCCAGTGGTTTTAAATGCATCGCGGGGCTTTTCCCCTTCCTACAAAAAGCCCTACCACCAACAAAAAACCGAACCTCGTTCCCCCCGTGCCAGCCCTTTAAATGCTCAGAGCAAGTGTACATTTCCATCTGAAATCAACCCAAGTGTTACTGGCAATATATTTTCTCGGAGAGGGGGGAAGAGGGGGGATCTGGCGTTTGGACCCAATAAAATGCTCTGCTCCAGTGTAAATATTTACAGGTTATTAGTGACTTTTTAAAAAACATTTTCAGTGAGGTCTGTTATTTACAATGTGTCATAAGTTATTAATGTTCACTGCCTAAGTACCCTGCTGAATCTGTCTCATGCCTTAGAACAAAGTCGACAATTGGCATATTGTTTAAAGTATGAAAAAAATGCGAGTGGGTTTAAAAATTGGAAATATCTGTATTTTCAGAAGTGTAAATATTGCTTTGTAGCTGTCAAACTCCAGCCCTTGGGTATGAGACAAAGAAGGATATTTTGATTAATTTCTCAGTGAAACCGACTTGTCACCTATTCAAAGTTTTTTGGAACTTGGGGGATGCCAGGAGAGAGTCCTGCCTGTTGTACAAACCCTGCCTCTTCCCCAAAAAAGTTCCGCGTGATGTCCAGTGATAGGCAGAGGTCAGTGGAACTTGGGGAATGACAAGAGAGAGTCCTGCCTGTTGTATTAATTCTGCCTCTTTTCCCTCCCCAAAAAGTTCCCCACGATGTCCAGTGATAGGCAGAGGTCAGACGATGAAAGTCCAAGTACCAGCAGTGGTAGTTCAGATGCTGATCAGAGGGATCCGCCTGCACCTGAACCTGAAGAGCAAGAAGAACGAAAGCCCTCTGCCACCCAGCAGAAGAAGAACACCAAACTATCCAGCAAAACTACTGCTAAGCTATCTACTAGTGCAAAAAGGTAAAGGAGAGAGGGAAACATGCTGCAGTATTTTTGCACAATATTTGGAGTCACAGTACTTGCACTGCAGTTGTCAGGGCAGAGGGATTCTTCTTGTAAAGCTATGTGAAAGGGAATGAACTATCAACTTTGGTAATACAGGAGCCTGCTAAGCAGTGTCTTAATTAATCCAGGTCTTGTTGGGGTAACAGTTACACAGATTTGTCCTGTATCTTTTGAGGAGTTGTTACAGAATTTGGTAACTTACAGGCTGGCTGGGAGCGGGGCACCTTGATATGTTTTGTATTTGCAAAAATGCATGAGGGCTTTGGTGCTTTTTTGCTGAGTTAGGTTTCCATGCCTGATTAGGGTATAGGGTGGAGTCCTCCTGGAGTATTTTATTATGGTCTGCAGACTGATGACAGGCAATGCTGTCTAATTAAAGAAGTCATAAAACCCCAGTGGCTTCTCTGGGCCTTATGAGAGCTTTTCACAATGCACAGGAGAGCCTTACACACCTCGAAGGAATGGGTTCATTCTGCAATTCTCTCAGGAGAAACTTAGGTGAGTTTTCTCCCTTAGGATCTGTGGAATTAAACCATGACGTTCCAGAGGTAGCCTCTACCTTTAAATATGAGAATCTTCAAAAACCTTGTTTAGTTGCATTAGTTGCACTTCTGTTTGCATATAAGGTTATTGGCAGTTTGGCTCTCAAGATGTGTGCTCTGGTAATTTTCTCAAAGGTCAGCTGTGAAATACTCAAACTTTAAATTCTTTAATTCTAACAGCCTTTGGAGATGAAGCATAACTTTCCAGTCCTTTCTCTGGAGTTGCTTTTCTTTGCAAACATTTACAAATATCCTGTAGCAAGGAAAGTTGTAAAGTAGCTGTAGTAGCTTCAAATTTTGCTTATTCAGCATGAGTGCTGTAGCTCTGACTTTTAGGAGCACTTTAGTAATTTTGTATTGGATTTGAACTTAGTAAATTCTTTTTGAAATATGTTAAAATTGTTGCAGAGAATGACTGGGTGGCTTTGATGACTTTTGAGCTTGTTAAAGAAACTCTTTGAAATAGGACTGGCTAAAGAAAAAAAAGTTTTGCAACTACTATGTAGCCTTTGTAATTTGTTGTTACTTGTCTTTATTTGAAAAGCCTGAGGTACAGGGTTTTGACACTGAGTTTTCTCATCTTTTCTTTATTTCCCTTAATTGTTGCATGTCTGATTCCGTGCATCTCGGATAGTTCAGTAGGCTGACTGAACTTATTGGTATTAGTGCAAGGACCTCCAAAGCAGTTTCTGTTAGCTCATATTTTAACACCTGCTATTTGCATGAAATTCACAGTATTGCTCATATGGGTCCTTTTGTGAAGAGAAGTCTTAATCGATATTTTTAAGAGGAGTTTAACATGTATATTTTGAAATTGCACCTCTTATGTACCTGAATAAACTTAAATTGACAGGAAGTTTTCAGTACTCATTTTTCAGATCTTAACTCCTTGTGAATGGTTGTGATAGAGTAAAGCTAAGCACAGATTATTTCAAGTTATTGTATCACTTTTTATCATGTAAATACAGCTACTGTATAAGGTTGCGGGAGAAAGGCAGCAGAAGGTATGGAGAGAAGCAAAGTTGATCCAGAGAGATTATTCCAGTAACAGAGACAGCCTGGCAGATCTGCAAATCCACTTTTTAAACACACTGCAAAGCAGTAGGTAAAATATTGTGAAAAGAGTGTGTCTGCTGCCAGCACGGTTCACTTGAGCCTCAGTCACAGGTCCTGTAGCTCTGGTTTAAAGTCATTGTCAAATCTGCCTGTGCCGGCCCCCCCCCCCCCCGCCTCATTTGCATATTAGCTTGAAAATAAAATCTCACTGCTAAAAAGTGCTCGGATGTGAAAAAGAGTTACTTTTCTGAATAGTTGTAGGAAATTTCTACCCAACTCAGCTGTAAGTGTTCTGTTTACATACAGCAGGGAGCAGGAAAAAAGCTGCAAAGTTTCTCAGCTGTGGGATTTGGGTTATGCCTCTGAGAACAAAGAGGAAGCAGCCATGTTAGCATTACTGAAGGCAAAGCCAATCTTGCATTTAACTGCATGGTGGTAGAGGGCAGTGTAATTCCCTGATTTATTCTATAGACTATCTCAAATGCTTTGTGTCTGTTCTCATTTCACCAACAGAATCCAGAAGGAGCTAGCTGAAATAACCCTTGATCCTCCTCCTAACTGCAGGTATGTAATGGCTTCTTAAATTGTGTTCGGTGGTAGGAAATTAATGTGCTCAGGTTAACAAAAGGGAAACTTAGTGTTTACGACAGGTGACTGTTAGACAGAAATTGCATACAGCAGATTGAACAAGCATAAAAAACGTTTGAAACTGAAGTTTGATATTTTGTCTGCATGTTGGAGGTGTAGTCATTAGTGATTGATGTACACAGTAAAATCTATTCAGTTTGTTGTTCATAGCAGGTCACTGCCTTCACAAAACATTAATTATATGAATGTCAAAATATGCTGAAGCTTTCAACTTAATGTCTGCATGTAGTTTGAACTGGGTTTTTGAGTGCTGAGTTTATAGAGTGATCTTTTCATTCTGAAGTAAAGAACTGTATGTGATTTTTATATGCTTTCTCTTAGTATGTTGTTTAACAGATAAACTGAAGTATTGCCTCTAAATTTATTTGTCTGTTGGTCAAAGTTGTAGTCTCTTGATAAACAATATTTTTAGAGAAGTTCCCAGCTTGGGACGCACTTCTGTTAGGTTTTAGAAAATGAAATTTTAAGCTTGGAAGACTGAGTGATTTAGTCTTAAAGTGACAGTTTGGAACTGAAGCACTTGATCTGTAGGAAAGTTAGACAGTAGCGCAGTTGGCTGATTTCTTTATATCTTTTGCATGTTTTACTTTTGTTTAAAGGATGCAAAAAAATTCTCATTAGCTGTGAGCATCCAGTGTTCAGAGTTGCAGTAAAGCTAAATTTAAATAATGTTGCTTTCATTTGAGGCATCTCAGTAAGATTTCTGACTGGAAGGTGTCTTAATAACTCGTGTAACAGTGAGCCATGTATATGTTTTTACGAAAATGCTGGAAATGCTTTCTGGTTCTGTTTTGGAGTTGTTTGGCATTTGAATAGTTGGAAAGGTTTGGTGGGTGTTTCGTGAATTTGATAAAATATGAGCTGTTCCTCTATCTCACTAATCCATGAGTGCAGGGGCTAAGCCAGAGCAGTGTTTTACTGAATTTGTGCTGAAGGCGTCTTGTGCTGAGGACTGTGCTGTAGATTGCCTATGGCAGTGTGATGTATTTGCATGCAGGGTCAGTGGCTCTCCCTCTGCAATAAAGGGGAGCTCTTTTGAGAGAGCAGTCTGTTGCTTTTGGTTTTTTGTTTGTTTGAGGGGTTTTTCTGTGGGGAGGTGGTTTTGGTTTGGTTTTAAATAACTGCTTTAGATAACTTTCAATAAATCACTGGGATCTTGTTCTGTGTTGGTCCTGCACTTTATATTTGGACCATCAAGGGGGCATGGTAGAAGAGAAAGTATTTAAACGAAATAGAACACTGACACTGCTTACAGTTGCCAAAAAGATAATTGTAGCAGTTTCAGGTACAGCAAGTTACAGCTTTTAGAAAGAGAAGCTTCCCCCTTCACACTCTGCGGTACTGGCTGGTACTTGGCTCCTCGGGAAAGCATGTTCCTCTCATATGAGCACAAGAGTATTGTAGGGCACTTTGCTTGTGAGCTAGTACAGCCAGATGCCCAGGAATTCTGTTGAGAATGATGAAAACACCCCAATGTGTCTAAAATTATTCAAGTTTTTTTCCTACAGAGAGTAGGAAAAAATGTTATTTTTTGCCAGTGAGGAAGTCAATGCTTCTGTTCCCATAGGTATTTTTAGAGGAATTTAGTGGATTCACTCAGTAACAACTTTATGATGAGTGCATTTTTACCTTCTGCAAAATAAAAAAAAAATATTTGCAAGAGAAGCTTCTGTAACAGAAGATCTGGGTTTTCATGATAAGCAGTTTGAACAGAGTTTCAGTGCCCAAAATATTTAGTGTTCCACTGAAACTGACTTGTTAGAAGGAGCCTTTCTGGTACTAAGAGGTAAATGCAGCTGTGTGGTAGGTGCAGAAACAATTGACATTAGGGTTTAGTAGCACAGACTAGGCTACAGACTGGCTCAGCAGGCTGATGACACCTCTGCATTGCTTGTCATGCAACAAGCAGCAGAATGCTACTTATTACATTCCTTGTGAAAGGAAAAGAATTTGTAAAAAAAAACCCCAAAACATTTAATAGCATGTATAACTTGGGTATATTTGTATGTGCTTTAAAAATAAAAACCTTGTGTCTCAGTTCTCCCAAAACAAGTTTTTCATGCACAGTTGTTTCTCCTCCAGTTCTAGAGCCCACTCTTATCATTTGCAGTCCACTTGTTGCAAGCTTCACAAGAATACAACTGGCAGCTAATGCTCTTGGGTGCTGATTGTCCTTCTGGTTACTCACTTACATAAGTAATGAAAAATTAGCAATTTTTAAAATCCAGCAATGGCACATGTAAAACATTAAATGGTACTTTAACAGGATACAGTACAGATACCAGAGATTATGTTGAACTCTCTCACATGATGTTAAACACTGATGTCTGCTGCCACTCCTCACCTGCCAGTGCAACTGCCCAGAGTCACCCCTTGGGAGTGACCCGAGGCTGAGTTAGCTACTTTAAAATGACGCCGACTGGCTGCACCGTGATTCTCATGCAAAAGAGGTGTCGATTGCCCCAGCAGTTATTTTTCCTCCAGTTGCATCTATTGCTATAACATCTGCTTTATAAAAATGCCAGAGCCCCAAGAAAGCCCCGTTCCTGGGTATGCTGAGCAGGCCTGGGCTGCACATTAAGTTCTGTTTTAGGCACTGGGATAGCAGAATGACAGGCACAGTAAAACTGACTAAACAGTAGTTTTTTGCTTGCCTGTCTCAATAGTAAAGATTGATTTCTGATTCTGTTAATTGGACAATGAAGTGTTGAAAAAATCATGTTGTCATGTATCATGCTGTCATATTTGTGAGCAGTGAATACGAGCTGCATCTCAGGGGTACAAACTATAAAACTTAACATGTTCATGCTGATAGCTTTACTCTTTAACATCCAGTAGTACTAAATTCCTGTGATTTTGGTGTGATCTTCAAGAAGGATAAAATATCAAAAGCAATAAAATGAAATTCAGTCTTAGGCCACTAAAGATGTTAGAGAAAAATTAAGTGCTGTTTTCTACTCAAGTTTTCTGCTGTCCAACAGAAAAGCCTGAAACAAGTCAATTACTGTCCAACATACACCGTAGCACTAGGACACATAGGTAAACTGAGGACACAGGTGTCTGATTCCATTTTTTCTTCCTCTTGCTGGCTTAACTCAAAGCTGTGCTACTTGGTGCAGTGTGCTGTATTTAATTTCTTTTGTGCTTTTAATAGCATAAAGCAAAGCTAAAAAGATCTTGGCCCTATTGCTCCTAGGCAGCTCAGTTTCAGACCATGGCCAAGCACTTGCACATACTTCAAGGTATGGAAGTGTGCCAAACCCCACTGTTACACACTCTCAGGTAAATGCTGCAAAGATTTTGCATGTAGTGCATGGTAAATCTGGGCTGCAGAGATGCTCTTAAATAGGTTTGACATATCTGGAATAACTATTTTCAGCTCATAGCATAAAACTGTTTAGATCAGAGGTCACTGCTCTGTAGTTACGGTTATGTCTGAGCGCTGCTGTTGTGACCTGCCCAACTTGGAGGCTGCAGCTCAGGTGGAGCAGGGCACTGCTGGCTCCAACACTCATTGTATTTCCTGGATTTTAGGGCTGGTACAAGTGGGGCTGTTCCCAGGGGTGCTGTGATTTATAGCAGCTTCCTTTAGCTGTTCCTGGCTGCCCTCGTGATCTAAAATAACAAAGATGTGTACTCCTAGTTTTCTTTGGTCCCTTTTCTTCATTTCCATTCCTAAACTGATCATTGTTCTTCTCTGTGGAAAAGTTTTTGAAGTTCAATTTAATAACACTCATGTCAGTTTAGTTTATAGTTTACAGCCCATTTTACAACAAATCCACTTTAGTATAAACTTTGCAGAAAATGAATGCAAACACCAAATTCAGTGTATCCACTCAGAGCTTAATTCATGTGGTTTAAAAAGTGGTGAGTTTAAATAGCGCATCTTTCCCAGGCAGGCAGGAGAATGTAAGTCTTCATTATCCTGTACTGTAAATTGGCTTTAATCTCTTCTCTTTGCTAAATTAAAAAGCAGATATTTGAAAACAAGTGGTTAAAAAGAAAAAATAAAGAGGAAAGGCCAGACAAAACACATGCCCTGGAGTGCTGGTCAGGGAAACAACTTGCTTTCTTCATAGCTACTGGGAAATGGGACTTATCACCCCAAAAGCTCCCTGCTCTGTCTCATCCTCTAGCCAGTGAGTGCCTGACTTTATAGGTCTGCTGGAAAGATTTTCCTTAATAGGGATTACTATATTGATTCCTATTTATTTTCAGGCCTTATATGCTAATACATACTAGTGTGATTTCTTGAGCACTACTACAAAAAGCAGCAGTTGATGATTTTGCTGTTTGTAGCCTCTCCTAGACTTACAAGTAGGTTGATGGTTTATGAGTAGTTCATTTTGGAATTATATATTTTGAAATAACACTCCAAAGTATGTGGACTAAGAACAAATGGAAGCAAGACATGTAGGGAGTTTCTTTTAATACAGGATTCTTCTGCTTCCTAAGAACTGCATTTGTCCCTTTCATTACTGCCACATCTTGGGCTAATTCTACACTGCAGAGTGCTGCCAGTGCCGGGGTCTGGAGGAATTTGTAAAGAAGAATGCCTGCAAACCCTGGCAGACGAGCACTATTGCTGCTTCAGTTATGGACCCGTGAATCCAGGTGTTTGTAACTGCAGGACTGTGCTTGTTATTCCATCAGTGTGGAAGCACTGCAGTGTGTGTTTGAAGCAATTGTGAAGGTATTCTTCAGACCAGCAATTTAAGCTCTTTCAGTTGAGCTGTCTGAAACAATGAGGAGCAATGAACAATATGCTGGTGGTGCAGGCTCGTCCACGTGCAGAGGTAGTGTAGGATTTGAGCTAATGCAGCCGTGTGTTTGTGAGGAAGGTGCTGCAGCTAAAGCTTGTAGAAGCATTCCTTTTGTTAACATACTCTGTCTACAGTAAGGTTATAGGCAAATGTTTACTCTGCAAACAGTTGTGCCTGTTGAAGATGTTACTGCACAGCTGTGGTTTGCTCCAGTTCTGCCACGGAGGTGACTACTCCAGTCAGAAAGTGAAGCAGATTCATGTGATTACTCTGTAATGCTCCCCAGGGAGGAGTAAAAAAAAAAAAAAAAAAAAAAAAAAAAAAAGAAAAAAAAAAAAAAGGAGGAAAAAAATAATCCAAGTTTGCTTAAATGGTTTAAATGGGTGATTCAAATGAACTCTGCTGGGTTTTCCCTCTCTCCTCTCAGAGTAGGCATTGTTCAGACAAAGCTTTTTGCCACACACACCAGGACATGAATAAGTCAATCCATTCCTTTGTCTCTCAAATGTAGTAAGTTTCCATCTCCCCTTTGTCATAAAGCAGGCATTCTGTTGCTTTTATGAAATCAGGAGGAGAAAGAATATTTTGCATGCACTCAAATAGCAGGCCTCTACACAGTAGCACAAGTGTGTGCCCATCTTCACATGTACATGTTTTTTTCTTCCACTCAAGCTGTTGACTTCAGATCAGTGTAAGTCCCCTAGTTTTGTGTTTATTCTGTTAATTTCTTGTTGGGCAAATGTCTTCATATTAATAAATACTGAATCTCAGTGACAAAAAAAAGGTCAGTTTTTTGGGTTTTCACCCCTGCAGTGAAAACCCAGTTGTGAACATGAAATGGTTCCCTATAGAAGAGAAGTTGATTAAGGTATGTAAGAGATAGTTTTGTTAAGAGTATGTGCACAAGTGCTTGTGCTGAAGCTGAATGAGCAAAATTTAAAAAAATGTCACCCGAACTCAACTTGAGAATGTATCTTCTGACACTTACATTATGCTTTTTATTGTCTCTCCGTGCCCAGCACTTTCTCACCACTGAGTGCAATAAATGCATTCTACATGAGAAGAAAGCTGAAGTTTGCAGAATGGTTCCGAGAATATAAACCCACACAGTTATTTCTAACACTTCCTTCTCTATACAGAATTTACAGTTAAAAAAGTACAATGAAGAGGGTTCATGGCTCCTGTAAAAACATGTTTGAAGTAACTCTCAAATGAATATTGAAATTCTACTTCTTAGTATTGTCCATCTCTGATTTACCTAGAATTATTTCTCCTAAGCATTTTCTTCCATTCTTGTTCTTCCCTCCTTTTTCCTAACCAGAAGGCTGTAGTGCAGGTCGGAGTAGGAAAGAATGATATCAATTTGCACAGCAGTCAGAAGTCTGGTATTTTTGTATTTCTGTCCAGGTGTAGTAACAACCTTTATGTTGCAGAATGGCTTTTACCTTATTTGCTGGCAGTCAGTGAAACTGCTTAAGGAAGAGGGATGATGCAAATTTAGAAAGGCATTTCAGTAAAACGTTTAAGTGTTAAGTAGAGCTAGAGTGCTCTGTTATTTAATATACTTTCATTTAAAAAATGCAATAGTGAAAGGTTGTGTAACTCCTGAACATTTTGAATTATGAGTATATTTAAATTACTTTCTTTTCGGTTGAGGCTAGATGACAGATCCACAAACTCAGAATGCCTCAAGTTTTGGGGTTTTTTTCCCCTCTGCTAGTATTGACCTCTTGGAAGCTGTAAACCAAGGTTTTTTTATCAGCCCCCACGCAGTGAATTTCTCATGCAAGTATTCTCAGTGGCATAATTAAAAGAGGGTTATGCAACACAAATCAACATACCTACTCATGGGAGTAAGTTTTCATGCCTGCAGATTTGCAGGTTTGACACTTGTGTGAGCCATGTCCACAGTACTGTCCTGCCTGCTCTGAAATGTCTGTGTGCTAGTCGGAAGATTATATAGATATTTCACTAGTTTTCAATAGCACTAACTGTCAAAATGAAAAAAAAAATTCATGGTTGTCTATCTATTTTAAAGATGCAGAAATAGTTCAAACATTTTTGATTCAGCTTTTGATTCAGCTACTGGTGTTAAAGAACTGATGCGCATTATGTCTTATCTGGAAACAATAGAAAAGCATGACAGACCAGTTTTTTAAACAATTCTTTAGGCACTGTTGTGCAAAAATTTGTAAAAAAATGCCAAGTAATGGCTCTTAGACTTAAGGACAAATCTGCTTTTTGGATATCCATTTGTATAACTGTACAAAGGCCCTTCAGGCTCTGTGATAAAACTGACTAAAATATGCCGTGTATATATTTTTTCTTTCTTTTTACACTCAAACTGTGCATTGCTCACCACTGCCAGCCTGTCATACTCAGTTTGTGATAAACAGTATGTGTGGCAAGGTCCTAGCACTAAATGCTTCCCCCTCAGACTGACTTGTCTCTGTGTATCAGTTTCTTTACTATTACAGACACCTATTTCAAATTCAATTTAACAAAGTGCAAATACAAGAGAATCAGCTAAACGACATTAAACCCTTTATGTAAAATTACCTACTTCCTATAAAACTCGTGTGGAGATTTCCTGGAGGTGGTGTAACTTGGGTTTGCATAGATGGGGAACATTCTGAGACGGGTAATACACAGTTCATGAAAAATACCTTGAGCATATTTTCTGAGTTCAGGGCTGGGTAGGCAGGAGCAAGGACATCCAGCTGCCATCTCGGACAGGGGCATGTGTACCATTAAGCTATCCAGGAACTATGCTGTTACTTTACCTTGATGCCTTACTTGGAGCCAGTAGCTGCTGGTGATAAATGAGTCCTAGCCTGATGCATTAATTTGGATTAATTTTCCCTGTGCAGAGAGTGCACTATACTGTTACCTAGTTCAGAACTGTGGCTGAAGCAGTTGTTAATTTTATAGCACTTACTGTAAAACAGACTGGCCAGACCTTTTAGGAACTCAGATACAAGTTTAGTTGACAATGATTAAGCTACCATTGTAAGCATTGCTTTCAGAAACAAATGAGGGCTAAGATCTTTTTGATCAAACACCAAAGTGACTTGTAGTTAGCAGTGAGTCACTTTCAGGTTGGAAGAATCTGTAGAGAGGGTCTGTAGAGGACCATCTGACAGTCCCTAGTAATTGATGTTTTCCTTATTGATGAGGATACTGGCCTAGAGCATATAAATACTGCATTTGGAGTTAACAGTGGGGAGGAAGGGTTTGTAGGCACGTTGGAGGAGAGGACTAGGATGCTAAGTGATGGGGGCAAATACAGAAAGTGACCTTAAAAATAACATGTAATTTAATAATGGGAACTGCAAGGTAAAGCGCTTTAGTGGGCATAATCAGCTGCACAAATCCATGAGGAAAAAAGACTAGATGGGGAGCAGTTCTTCACAATAGGTGCAGCCACTTTGAGGATCATGTGCTTTGAAGGAAGGAGGAAAGAAAGGAAAAGATCTTTGGATATGGAAGAAAGTTGCTGCAAGGGAAATAAGGCAATTGTTGCTAGTCCAGAGTTGGTAGTTATGGAAAGCAACTTCAGTTGCCATAATGAAGACCTAATATTGATGCAGGAGTACCTGGACATAAAGACAGCATGCAAAAGGTGGTGGGTCTGCATCGCCAGAGGTTTTTAAGAAACAAAGGACTGATGGGAGCAGTTTAGATACAGTTGATTCTACTTTAGGCAGGAAATAGACTAAGTGACCTCTTAAAGACCAGTTTGACCAAACTAGCATTTATACTGGATTTAAATGATAGTGCTAAAGGAAAGCTTGTGGGGAAGTGATTTTCACTTCACTTAAAACCTGTATTTTAGTCAGGGTTTTGTAGTATAATCATTCTGGAAGATATGCAGGTGCTGTGATTCCAAGCAGCAGCAGTTATTTAAAAAGTCACTGAAAGTGCATAGATTTTGTCCTGCTGTCAGTCAAAAAAAGCAAATGTCTTGTGAATTTTCTGCTGATTTATTATTCCACTTTGTCCCCCTCCCCCACATTTTGGCTTTGCTTTAGTTTTTTACCTGATCCTACTTTAATTGCACAAAGTTGTCACCTTCTGCTAACTACAAATAAACTAGGCACATGTCATCAGTTCTCCAGAAGTGTGTCACCTTTGTGAGAAACAAATAGCACTGGTTGTGCAGTAGATCTTGATTTTTGATACCTCATATACTCTGTGCTTGGATTCTCTGTGTTTGTTCCACAGGCACATAAGTATCTCTAGCACTGAGCTAAACAAAAGCAAGGGGTGTTTTTTTCCTTTCACAGAGGCAGTTTGCAGTAGATATGCAAGCACTAATGCATCTTGCACAGCACCCCAAATGGATCCGAGCACATCAGAAAGCAGTTGCATGGTACTGTCTGTGACCATGGATCCTGTCTCAAAGCACTCTCTGGAATCAGAGCTCAGACGATTGTAGTGAAAATGTAAGCAGCCTGGCAGGCTTCCAGCTGATGAGTTAATGCTGCTATAAACTTGAGTAGTTCCTCTCTGAGGCATGCAGAAGGGTGCAGGCACTGGGAAGGTAGCCAGCAAAGTCAGAGAACAGACAGCAAAGCTAAAGGCCAGCCTCAGGGATTCACAACGAATTGTCTTGGAGGTGAGTTCCTCCCTTACCAGAAACCCTTCATGTAGCTTCGGTGGCAGGGCTGGAAATCAGTGAGCAAATTAAGGTACTCATTCAGTGCAAAGCCAGCCTGCCTTTTGGGTGCTTGTTTAACATAGCTTGGGCAAAGGTAGCTGTGCCCAGCACTCAGGCCACCCTGTGACTGGATTAGCAGTACGGGTGCTGCAGAAGGCCAAGGGTTCTTAATCAGTGCTGGCTCAGTTCACTGAGCTGAAGCTGCAGAGAGGTGGCTTAGGTTTGAACTCAGGTTATCACTTCACTCTGAAGCCTAGACATGGAAGTCACCAAGATGAGACAGAGTGAATCAGTAGAGCATCAGCTGGTCAGATTTCGTTGGACATGTGGGTGCTCTCCTTTCTGTAAGGGAAGGTTAGCAGCAGAAAGCTATTTTTGTTTGCAATTTCAGTAAAGCATTTACACTGTAAATGCTTTGAGCTGAGTGAGTTTTGGGGGGTGGGGAAAGTGTTTTCAGTAGATCAGTAGCTATGCGATGGGAGAGATGTTCAGCTGATGGTGGCTCTTGCTGTTAAGGCTGCTATTGAGGCAGACTGGGCAGATTCCTCCTCAAATACACCTTTTCTGACAAAGGACCTGTCTACTGTGTGGTCACTGCCTGGGCTTTGCTAATTCTTTAGCTGGTGTTCGTCCTTCCCCCTGGTGTCCTAACATCAAAGACTTCATCCAGGCTGGAGGATCCGAGGCACAAGTGAAGTGGTGCAGGGATGGTTAGTTGACACAGAGCTCGGTGTTGTCATTGTGCATAGTGCTTGTCCTAACTTGTTCATAGATACCTAGGGCATATCTGTATCTACTTCATTAATATCAATGGCAGAAGCTGAGGTTGGACATTACAGATTTAGCAACATTTCCCTCTGTAGACACCCTGAGGGCCCAGAGAACCAACACCCTTATGCAAATACCTGGTTTTCTGTTCAGAGCTTTGGACTTAGAAAGAAAATAATGAGTTTTGGTTTGATTTCTGTAAAGCTAATGCAAAGAGAGGTCTTAAGAGACTAAACTCAGCTTGCACCGAACACTCTAAGACTATATTCATATGGAAGCAAATCTAAGTGATCTAAGTTGCACAGTACAGCCGACTGCACATTAAGCATTGCTTGAGTGATACAGATTCTTATGCAAAAGGTAGAAATACTGTAGAACCTAAAATTCTACAAGTGTGATTAAACATTAATCTGAGAGGGTGATCTTCACGTGATAAACTATTTGAAGCACAGTCATTGGCTGCAAAAGTGTTTCTTGTCCAGAGCAGAGATTTTGTATGGTACATACAAGTTTCATACAGCCAGGTAGTTTCATACAGCTCCACATTCCCCTTCCTCCACAGAGTCTTGGATTGCTGGGGTAGTGGGAAGAGTTGCAGTAGCAATGTGGCTGCCATGTATTTTGAGTTTGGTTTGCTTCTTCCTTTTTTTTTTTTCCATAAGCCAGAATTCCAGGTGGTGTACTTAATACCAGAGCAAACACACCACCACTTGTTTTTTTAAAAAAGAAACAAGTGTCTGAAGGGAAAGGGACATCATCAAAACAAAGCAGCGATTTGTTTGATAATACACAGTGACAAACCTTAAATAGATCCATATGTGGAGGAGTCAGTTACTTTCAAGGTTCTCTGAAAACAAATGCAGTGAAAGCATTTTACTTTCAAGTGTTTTGCTTGGTTTATTTTTCATGGTAATACTGCAGACTAGTATTATTTAATGTCTTTGTTTTCTGTTAAACCTGCTTGGGTTTTTTTGTTTTAGGAATAGAAGAAGCAAAATAATTTCGTATCAATTAGAAAGCAAACTAACAGTAGCAGCTGTCAATACTAAACCAGCTATTGTAGGCTGAGCACCATGTGGTTCTCCCTGATATAAAAGGGCATTCTGGACAAAATTCTTGTACAATGACCAGTGTGCTTTACTAGAAATTAGAGAAGATGGGGTCAGGGATGGAGGAAACAGAGAGAGATGTGAGCTGTACTACTCTGAAAAATTACTTTTTATCCTTCTGGATGCTGTTTATGCTGTTTGCATTGCCTCTGAATTTCTCTGCAGGTCGTACATTTGTGCTGTAGACTGCTACTGCCTAGTTTTCATTCAGGAAGGACTGTAAGAGATTTTGGTAACTCTGCTTTTTTTTCTGACAAATGCAAGTTGGTGTGCTTAATTTTTGTTGACTCCCAGATTCTGACCTTGGAAAAATAAACATAAATAAAATCTCTTATCTGGATTGTCGGACTCAACTGTGCTTGCACTCTCTTTTTGTTTTCAAACATGGGAGTAAGGAGACAGGAATGACAGTGGACACACCTCTCCCTACACCTGAGATAAGCTGGATACCTCCCCACTAAAATCATACATCCAGGCTGGGCATCTTTCCAGTAAAGATGACACGTGCTCACCAGTGTGGTAGCAGTTGGTTTCAGGAGGTGGGAAGATAAGAGTGCCGTTTGAAAAAATTTTGCTGCACCAATAGAAATCTTGCTTTGGTTTTCTGGTTCTTGAAAGTGTGTGAAGAGCAGGTAATTATGAGAGACTGTATTGCCCCAGGTCTTAGTCCAAATCCATTTATGCCCAGAACTGTGTTTGTTAACTTTGAAAGAGCCATTGGCTTTTGAACTCTGAATGGGAAAAAAAAAAAAAAAGTCAACATTAAATTGTGCAGTGAGCAGTCCATGCAGTGCACTGAATGTTATTTCTGAAAGTAATTCTGTTGATCTTTTTCTGAAGTTGGTCGCTGATCACAAACCGAGGGGTCAGTTCTGGTTAGCTTTGCAGTAGATGCCATAAGCAGGAATGCTTGACGAGAGCATCTGAGAGACGCTGTGCTACATCTGCTTGAGCTTTCCATATGCAACTCTGTTCCCTTCAAAGTCACCTGGCAGAGTGCAAAGCACTGTGAGTCATCCTGGCACTGCTGGAGTGTGTAACTACAGTCTCTTAGCTAGGTGCAAGCCAGAGCCTGGCTTTGATCCAGTCTGGATGCAGAGCTGGACACAGAAACACCCCATTGTGCTGTTCTGGCCTAGGGGGGGGGGTGGATAAACTGCAGTGTGTTGGGTGCAGTTTGAACTCGCACCAGCTGCATGTGTTCCTGAGAGGCTGAAGCCTCCGTGTTCCTGGGGCACCCCGGCGGTGCTCCAGAGCCAGCAGTGCAGCACTAAGCCAGGGCAGCTCTTTCTCCTGGTAAGGAGCAGTGCCGGGCCCAGGGTGCCGCTGGTGCAGCCGTGCTCTGCCCGTAGCGTGGTTCCAGTGGCTGTGCTAGTGGGCACTGCACCTCTCAATCTGTCAGTAGTTTCTCTGAGTTTTTTTCTAGCCTCTAAAGTTTTAATGTTGGAGTCTGGATCACCACTGGAATAGAAATTTGGGGAAAAAGATTTTCCTAGGAGAAGTTTGAAGGACAGAAGCTTTGCTATAAAACCTTTCTGTTCTCATTTTTGGAGTCTGCAGTAAATTGTTCCTGGTATTATTAATACTTCTGGCAAGTAGCGTTAATTTATGTATTAGTCTTCATGCTGCTGTATGAATTACAGATTTAATTATGGTCCAGGTGCTCAGAGCTTTGCTGTTCTTCTATATGTTAAGTATAGAGAAAAAATAAGTCTGAGTAATTTTTTGGCTTACTGAATAAATGTAAACACTTGGAAACTGTGCCAGGGTATAAATAAAGAGAGGATTTACTTTGCAGAGAATGTTATTATCTACTCCAGGGTATTCTGCTTTGTGGGGAGGATTAGTGCTCTGCATTATACTGGGACACACCTTTTTACAGCTACTACTCCATGCAGGAGAAGATTAAAAAGTTTTACTATAATTCCTTGTATTTCCAAATTTTCTTTTGCAATTACAGCTGATTACTAGTGGCCAAAGGTTGATTGGTGTTAACATAGCCATAATGAGAAATACTCTGATTCCTTGGTAGGTGTAAATAAACTACCTACTTGTAGTATTCCTCTGCATGTGTTACTCAGTCTTTCCTTTTCTAACTGACAGTTTTGTTCTCACACTGCAAAGCTACTTAAGTGTGTTTGTTTGTTGTCCTAAACCATTTTTCCATCCCACTTTCTCCTAATCTATATGAAAATTTGCTTTTTCATTGCAATTTAATTCTATGAAACTCTTTTCATAACTCTGTGCACAATCAGGCCGGATACAAGATTCATAAAAAAACCCTATTTTTACTGAGTTTTCATAGGGTATTTGGGCAAGGGGCAAGTCTATGAGATGTGTTAAATAACTAGGACTTACTTCTCTTCATTACTCTTTTGTTTCTACATTTTTAATTACTGCCTTTCTGCTTTGTGGCCCTGAGTCAGAGAAAGCACACCTTTCTCACCTTTTCCAGGAAACCCTGTGTGTGTTTAAATGCTTTTCTGAAGGGAGTGTGAATTGGCCTTGCTTCAGCTGCCACTAAACACCACTTGACAGAGCCTATGGAATATGCCTGTGTGTCTGCTGCAGTATTGGGGACAAAAAAAAAATCAGACTATACTTCTTTAATATATTTCACTAATGTAGTATGCCATTTATGCATGCAATTGTATGAAATTTTCAGATGAGGGCCAACTAATTTAGTCTTGCAGTTGTCCCCTTATGCTTCTTCTAATTTGTGGGTCAGAAAAATGCATGTCATGATTTCATTTTTCTTTTGAGGGCTGCAGCTACCCTCAAGAGTCTGCTCTTCCTTAGACATGAATAACGTATTTGATGCACCTCCTGAGGAAGCAGCCAAAAGTGCATGTTCTGACCTCATCTTTAAGCCTTTCCATCTCCTTTACTGACACTTAATAAAGTTACTATCACTGCCATTAAAGATAATTTTGTAAAAGTAGATTATGTAATAATTGCAGTTGTACTGGTTTTAGTACGAAGTCAATTATTGATGCTGATTCTTCATTTTGGCCCAGTATGGCAATGCCAGTTTGGTCTGGTTGTTGGATTTGGAAGCCTGTGTTGATTGGTTGAGGTGGCTACGGAGTTTTTTCTGGGGAAATCTGCCTAGTTTAGAGCACTTTGATGTTTTTGTTTGAGAAAATAAATTAATTTACATTGAAGAGACCCTGTTTTAATGTCTTGAAAGTTTTTCCTCTGTTTCTTTGATGCTTATTACAGGGGATCATTTACAAAAGTTTTCCCAGTATCCCTCAAGTCACTTGTGGTTCTGTGGTATTGATGTTATGGAGATCTGTGCAGTTGTCCTCTAGATATCACTGGTGTGAATGGACCTACAAGTGGCTTCTTACACTTTTTGTAAGCTCTCTTGATGCACTGCACCTTCTCATTGGGGAAGCTACACACGCAATTTCTTTATTTGAATACATCTTTAATGTGGTTGAGTTTAGACTAAGATTAGGAGGTAAACTCTTCATAGGGGTTTTCCTGTAACAGAGCCTAAAGTTAGCTTTCTTTTATATAAGCCTAATTTCTGATCTTGAAGTACCTACACTTTGTGGGAGGTTAGTGAATGAATGGGCTGGGGGCTGACAGTGTATAGGCTTTCAAGCCCTTTACTCAAGAAGGAAATGCAATTGATGTCGGCATGTTAATTTGATGGAGTGCATTTAAGGGAGGCTTTATATAGCTGTTGGGTGTTAACTTAAAACCATGTCTTCATGTGCTACATTTGTTTGTTTGTTGTGTCCTTAGGTTATTTAATAAAACATGCGGTGAAACACTAGAAAACCTCCTGGACTTCGTCTTCCAAACAGCTATTGTTGTCAGTGTTAAGGTTCTTCATGTCTTAAACGAAAGAGTCATTTTTCCTTATAGCAAAATTATGATTTTGAAGAGTTACTTACTCTTCATGTGTTACTGTATATTTTTATTTTAAAGCTGAATTATATAGATTGGGCCTTTTCTGGATGTTGGAAGTAAAATCGAGTGTACTGTGCCTTCTGGAGATAGAAATGCTACTGTATAAAATTCTTATTAATATAAAAAACATGCAGAGAATCAATATAAGTCAGTGCCACACGCTTTTCAGATTCCCTTTATTTTTAATGGCCACTGTGGGCTTCACTCCTGTGTTTCTATGTCTCTCGGTAAATAAGTGCACACAGTGGTGCAGTGCACGAGACAAGGTTGGCTTGGCACCGCTGAATTGTCATCAGTCTGGTCTTGTTATTACTCACAAACCTTGGCTCACTGTAAGCACACTGTAGATGCTCCCTGTTTAGTGCTCAGGAACTCTTTCCTTGGAAATTGTGTGCCTTTTTAATGTGTCATGGCTCAATTATCACATTCATTTTGGCTGCCAAAATAGCCATATATATTGTCTAGCAAGTGACAGCCTGGGCCTTTATCTCTTTCTGGCTGTTTGCCAGCTGTTTAATTGCAGCTCTGTGTTTGCTGTGTGTCACATCTTATGGTGGTCTATTATACCCAGCTAAAACAATATTTTGAAAATGTTTCAAATGTAAACTAATTCTGTGAGACTTTACATCCTGCTATTTACATGATCTGCTAGGAATGTAATGTAGGTCATTTTTCCCCCTACAAATACGAACATTTGTACCTCCGATCATCTTACGAATTTCCAGGGCAGAGGAGACAAGATGGGGATGCAGAAATGCTATCTCGTCCCCTTGAGAGATGTAATTAAAGCTGTACACTTGTCATGCAATTTTTCATTTGTCGTTTCCAAGACGTTTTTAAAAACAAATATTCCCTTTGTTCTGCCTTTAGAAAAGAGCAAGCTTACAGAAACTGAGCTGAGATCTCAAAAGAAATAGCAAAGCCTGTGAGCCATATTTCTGCCCAAATAGATACTTAGGGTGAAGATGATGTTGGGGTTTGAGTGCATGGTGTCTCAGTGAGGCAGAGAATGGTGCAGGTGCTGTACACAGCGTGTTTGGTTTGGCAGCCACCTGCTTTCCATCGGGAAAGACCTAAGGCGGGGCTGGATCTGTGTCTTACCTCCCCACCCCACCCGGGGGATGGAGCCACACAGTGTGAAACCAGGATATTGGAGGGCTAAGCACTCCACAGCACTTAAGTGTGTGGGGAATCCTTGGGCTAAGCATGAGTTCAGTTTTACCTGCTTCTCTTTGTACGGATATTAATAGCTTGCTCATTTTTTCTCTGAAGAGCTCCTATCTTTGTTTCAGCTCCTGGATGACATTCCTATGTGGTGTAAACTGCTTTAGCCTTAAGAGCAATGAAAGTACATTAGCTAACAATCTTGGCTATGTAGATTTTTTGGCAGAAACTTTGCTTTTCCACTGCTTTAAGAGGAAATCAGGATTTGTTCTATTGCTTGCTTAATAGGAAGAATAACTGTTTAACAAGAAAGACATGATAAAAGTCTTGGGAAGCTTTGCAGTTCAGAGGAAGACAGAACAGAAGAGTGCTTAAGATCTCATTTTTGTGCAAAACACTATATTTATAATTAAGTAGTAAGGATTAGCTTTAAAAAAGGAGAAAGAACAAGTTATCCTGTAGGCAGGATTAGATCTACAGGATTTTTTTCTCCTTAATTGGAGGGGAAAGGATCCCATCTAGCTAAAGCCATCTAGCATGCTGAAAGAGGTTTGATATTAAAACAGGCTTTTTTTAAAGGAAATAAAATCTTTAAGATTGCTCTTAAACCTTCTGAAAAATCCAATACTGTGTGAGGAGAATATACTCAAACATGTGCACATATGTTTTTTCTGGTTAATCTGCTAGAGAAATTGTGGTAATAACCCCCTTTTAACATACATTTTTGAGAAGCTGACCTGTTAAAATAGGGTTACAAAGTGAGTATTCAAAGATATTTAGGAGAGAGTTGTACATATATGGGGCAGCTGGAGTGAGAGTGGTTGTGGCAGCTCTGTTGTGCTGTCACTGTGTGACTCTTCACGAAGTGCATCAAAACAGTCCCTAGTATGATTTTTTTGTAGCAAGATCTGCATAATTCCAGTAGTTTACAAATAGTAGTAGTTTTCTAGTAGTAGACTAGTCTATCCAGTGTCCAAAAAAAGGCCACTTTGCTTGAGTTTCTGCTTCACAAAACTCCTCATTGTTCCATTAAGCTTTTGTGTAAGTGCTGTATTTAGTATGTTTTGCTTGTGAGTTTCTTACGTATCTCAAATCACTTTACTTTCTGGTGAGTCTGAAGACATCAACTAAGTTTTGTAGTGTGCAGATAAAGTGGGTGCTGAAAGGCAGCCTGCCAGAAACCCTTCCTCTCTCCCTGCTGCCTGGTTCGATAAGGCAGGTGTGCATGTGTGCCGTTGACACGGAGTGTAGATGTTTGCTTGATTTGTTAAGAAGCTGTTATTTCTGAAGTTACAACACTCAGTTAATAGATATCCTCTCACTGAAAAACGCTTTCGTGTTAGATGTGGTCATTGCAAATTAATGGTGGCTTTGGGGAAGTGAAGTTTCTTTACTATTTGAGGTCTTCAGATATCCCTGGGAGTTAGATACAAGGAAGTTCAATCCCAGCAAGGCTTGTACAAAGCCCAGGTGGCAAAACAGTGGTGCCACTTACACATCATGGCCGAACATTCACTAGCTACTCGACAATGGATATGAGGGAGGACATGATCAGGACAGGTCACGAGAATGCACAGCCAATACAGCCCTACAGGCTGATCAAGCCCCAAATGTTGAAATGAAATATTGATCAAATGCAGGAAGTTTGCAGATCTGTGCAGCAGAGCAGGGTGAGAGCAAACACCTGTGCTGCATTTGCTGTGGAGCTATTGAAAGGTGCAGTGTGGTGCAGCCAGAGTGCAGAACTGTCACAGGCCAATGGTTCAGACTGAGTGTGAACTAGCTGCAGGTATGCTTCAGGGTTTTGCTTGACTTTTCATGCACCTAAGCTTGCTCTGCTTCCTGTTCCAACTCCTGTTTCACATGCTGCCTTTGTTCACCATTTCTGACTTTTTGCATCTTCTCTCTCTCCCATCTCCACAGCTGTGATTTCAGTAATTGGGGCTAAACACTGGCCTTTCTTCAGTGGAATATTTCTTTTATAATCACAGTTACTTTCTTGAAAAGAAAAAATTACACATCCTCGGCCGGAACATGCAGCATGTTCAGGGTTAAAGCAGACCAGGAAAAGGGACACTTCCCTTTCTTGTCAAATTAGCTTTGGTTTCTTAGATCCATCATGCTGGAATGCAGCCCTGAAATGCCAATTTTCTTGTAAGGAGGAAGCAGAGCCAATTGACTTAAACTTTTAGTTGCATCTGCTGGCAATTTCCACCAGAAGCTAATTACAGCTCACAGCTCTCACCAGCAGATGACTGACTGGTTCCACCTCTCAAAAAAGAAAGTTTAAACCCGCACAGGGTTTCTTTTTCCTTGAAACTGTAAGACTGGGGTAACATTTTTCAAGCAAGTATTTTACACATGCAAACAGAAATCTTCAAAAATTAGGTAACCTAATTAGGTAACCTAAAAGGTAAACCTTTTCAAGCGTGAACCTTTTCAACAAAGAATGGAGCATGATTTTTTTGGCTAGCATCACTAGATGGCGTTCCCTAGTAGTCTAACAGCTGAGAGTCTGAAAAGAGATTAAATTAATGTAAATCTATAGAGTAATTAAAAACATTTAGATCTTTCAGTGTGTATGTTTTAAGTATTTTTTCCTTTTCAAGAGATGGTGTTGCATTTCAGTGTTACTTCTGCCTGTTGCAGCTCTTTAGCAAATAGTGAGTGTGCTGTAGTTTCTGCTGTGGTTCTGCACTTCCTTGGCTTGCTTGAACACTCCTTGAAGTCGTGTGCTGAGGGACTGAGGCTCAGACAGAGCTGGTGCTGCTGTTTCATGCACAGTTCTCAGTGTACACAATTAGCCTCTTTTAATGGTATGGTGAAATATTAGCAGAACGAATGCTTGGAGGATGCTAGAGCAGACAGGCAACAAAAATCTCTGCCAGTATTACTTTATAGGAAGCTCCTGGTGTGGCAGGTTTTTCCAAAGGATGATGTCCACTGTTATTACAGACAACATGAAATAAAACAAAGGTGTTGATTGGGGGTGTTGTTCTGTTGTTTATTTTGTGGTTTAGACACCATGCCATTTTTTTTCCCTGGCTGGTTTCCTCTATTTTGTCAGTGGTCAGTCATGCTCTGACAGCAGCCCTGGCATGACAATGCTGTGCCTGCACATGGGGCACGACTACACACTGTTGTCTAGTGTGCTTTTTCCCAGGCAAGGCTAGAGGAAACCTGCTTTTCGTATCAGTAGTGCATTTAGCTGAAAGCAAAAAGACACCAGGTGGGTGGGTTTATTTAGGGAGGATGGTAAGGAGAAATGATGAACCAAGCAGCTTTTGTTCAGTGCTTTCAGTTCAGCTCCATCATCTGCCTCTTTTAAACTGTAAGTGAGAATTTGGCATAACCTACTCCCTTTTCTTAGTTCACTAGCACTTTTAATTTAAAAGATCTCCTGCTTGACATTATAGTTATTTTTAAATTCTTTCTTAACCTGTTGCAGATGTCTTTATGAGTCTACTAAAAATTAAAGAATTGTTGTTGGCAGGAATTGTCATAACTCATTTGTTTCGTTTCTTAGTTTAAATATTTCTAGATAATGTCAATCAGTTTGCCTGTAATTATACATTTAGATGCAGAGTGTGCACATCTCTAGTTGTTTTAACACTTGTATTTACAAAACAGTATTTTTAAAGACTTTATGGTGGAATCTTAGTTGTAGGATAATATTGAGGATTAACATTAACAGTTTGGACAACTATAAAGCAGTATCACATTTCACAAAAGAATGAGGAATGAAAAAGCCAAGGTAAAGAAACCAACAAACAGTGAGCATGTGCCAGACTGTATTTTGATGCAAGTTGGTCACTTCTGTTTATAAAAGAGATTTAAAATTAGACCTTATCTGACCAACTTTCTGGAATCCTCTGCAGTGTATTTCTGTAGGTTAAGGTAGTTCTTTGTGAAGCCTCACTTCAGAGAAATGGCAAATAAGATCTAGGGAGAGAGCAAGGTTGTTTGAGAACTGCAGCACAATGCTTAACAGCCTCCTCACATGTGCCGGGGAAGCGGTGTAAGAGTACCAGGACAGGAAAACCTTTAATCTTCTTTTACATGTCCATATGTTTTTAAATCAGAATAATGTGAGTAGCTATAAAGTGATCAAATCACTTATGGGCTAATTTTTCATCACTTTATACCAGGTAATTGATAATGAAGGTACAAAATTTGGTACCAGAGAGCACTGATGGGAAAGGTATACATTCATTTGAGCACCCCAGCCACTAAAGTACTGAAGCACGTGCTTGTCTCCCACTGAAGTCACTGGGTTTTGAGCACATGCAGAAACACTTTCCTGAGCTGGGTCCGAGGGAGGGGAGTCAGTTTAGCAGGGCCAAATACAGAAAAGAAGAGGGGAAACCAGCCTGGTGACTGCAAGTGGGAAATAGCTATCATGTTCATTATGTTACAGGAAAAAGCTCTACCTGTAGCAGTGCAATGCACTGCTAATATTTGTACCAGATCTCTAAACTTCGTCTTCAAATATGTCTGATCCCCCAGAGCCTCCACACGGGGTGTAGCCCCGTGTCAGGTCAGTGCATTGGGAAAGCTTAGGCTTTGGTGCCTGAGCAGAGTGAGGAGAGAGAAAGCAGGGGAACTGGGGCCTGCCTGCTGTCCCCTCGCTTTGCCAGCTTTCTTGTAGCAGTTTCAGAAATATGCCATTCAGAGGAACAATATTTCTGCCACACCTCCATCCCAGCACGCTGTCTGCCAGCAGGGAGAGGCAGAAATGTGAAGCCAGTAGTTGTGAGGAGCTGCTAAGAACACTGCTGTTAGGAAGGACTCTGTTTCGTGAGCATAATATCAACGAACACATTCAGTGCCAGTCTTTTCATCTAAATTTTACGTGAGGGCTGAATGCTCATTTAATCCTGTTTATTTGGGGGCATTCAGCACATAATACTAAATGTGCTTGATTTTTTTTTTTATTTGCAGGTCACCTTTTAATGGAGCTGTAAAAGTAAGTGTAAACTGCGCCTTCTTTTGTCATCAGTAAGTGCTGAAGGGTGTAATGCTCAGGGCAGGAGTGTCTCTGGGCTCACATGTGGGAGAAGGATGGGCAAACCCTAGCACTACCCAGTAAGTAAGAGGGTTGAAAGGCATCATGGGCTCTTGTTCATTTGCACTGTCTATTTGTACAGGCCTCCTCAACACTACAAATACTTCCTTTTGGTTTTTCCTTTGGGATACTTCTCAGGGACCCTGTTGTGCTAATCCTAACAAAGACATGTCCAGAAGGACAGTTTTTGCACTGAAGAGTTTATCTGTAATAGCTAATGGTTCTCCTGCTTGGTTGAAAAAGAGATGTGGATAGCTTGTCTTGATGTCCTCCAGGTCAGACATAATCAGGAAACAGAGCTCAGGCTGCTACTCTGCATAGGGAGGTAACACATACCCCTTCCAGTGTCCTACGGAGGAACTTTGTCCTTGGTAGAAGTCAATTAAGTACATTTTCCACACGATGCAGGCAATTCCTGTGGTCCCTATCAACAGAGAGCATGATCTGGATGCACTTTGCACATATGCCAGAAATGCAGGTGTAGGCCAGATGAAGCAGTCATAGATTTCAAACACCCTTTTCCCCTCCCTGATTTGCAGCTGTCGAATTCATTAGCAGTGCACATAAATGGGAAATGACCCAAAGGGGGTTCAAATTCACAGTATACTGTGAATGCTTTGGGCTGTAATCTGGATGGGTGGTAGAATAAAAACTCAGAGCAGGAGTCAATGTCTTTCTGAGCTGTCCTCTTCCATCACAGGAGCAGGTTTTAACCCCTGCTGCTGCAGATCCTCCTCATCCACTCCCTTCCTTGGCATCTCCTGTGTTTGAATAGGCAATGTCTTCATGTCTGTGGTGATGGGAGGAGATGAGAATTGGGGTGTCTCACCCCTGAAGATCCTCAGTCCCTTTCAGGCACCAGGCAGGAATGGGCAGTGTCTGGAGGTGGCTGCCCAGCTGCCACTGTTCTGTGGGTCTGTCTGCCGGGCCTGGGTGCTGAGTGCTGTTCCTCTAGCAGTTGTGTGATTGCTGAAATCGGGATTCAGTTCTCATTTCTTAAAGAAACTCTGTGTGTTTACTTTAAATCACATTTTTTTGGAAGAAAACCCAACTGTTTAACCATGGCATTTCCAGGAAGGTGGGAAAAATGCCAAATGGAAGCAAATGTAGTTTTTACGGGTTGTGAGAAGCAGACTTGAGGATCTGTGTTGCACGTGGCTGCCATCACTGCAGAAATTGTCTTCCTCTGCACAGAGCTGAGCTTCCCAGTGTAAAGTCAGCATTGCAGGAAATCGTATAAAGTAGATCTGATGTCTTACCTCAGTGCCAGACATGTGAATTTCTCTGTTTGCTTTGAATCAGTTGCAATAATAAAAAACCACTTTGGCTTCTCCTCAGCACCTGAAACACACTTTTATGGTTGCAAGTGATTTCGTCCCATTTGTGTTTTTTCAGATCAAAACAGTTTGGATGACTTTTTTTGGGTCTGTTCTGTGGACACGGAAGAAAGTCATGTTAAGTGCCAGAATGTGGGAGCTGAGAACGGCCTCAGCCCTTGTGCAGGCAGGGGTGTGGAGGGTCACTGTGGTGTCAGTGAGCTCTTACATGGAGTGATGTGCATATTTGAAAAGTACAGACCAGACTTGCAGGCAGTGGGCATCTGCCAGGGGGTCTGTCTTGATTTCCTGCCTCCTCTGGGAGCTGTAGGAACTGAGGGGTGTGGCTGCCAGCATTAGGAAACGGAGCGGGACTGAGGCAGTGCTGCAGTGAGCTCCTCTTCCTGCGATGCTGGGAGGAAGGCGAGGAGCGTGAGGCACAGGTGAGCTACCAGGCCTGACAGACAGTGCCAAAAGGCAGAGCTCCACAGAGGGATGAATGCTATAAGGGAACACCAGCTGGCCTAACTTCATCTTGAAGTGTGGAACTTCATCTTCAATACAGAACTGTCACTGGGTTCTGCGAGGAGCTGTGTGAATGCAGCAGAGTCTAACACAGCAAAGGCAAGATGGCCAGTGCCCCTGAGAGGGACCCCCTCCACACCCTGCACTTGTGTGGAGAAGACAGCAGGAGCATCCTGGAGCAGGAAGACTGGCAGAGTGTTTCTCAGAAGCTCTTTCCTTGCCTTGTATCTTCCAGTGCTCCAGGAAAACATCAATACTCTAATAATTTTTTTTTCTTTTTTTTTCTTTTTTTTTTTCTTTTTTTTTTCTTTTGTTTTCTTTTTTTTTCATATAAAGAGAAAAGTGTTACTTAAAACAGAAGGTTCAGCTGGAGCTTGTCAGGAGGAAACACTCGAGTCGTGCAGGGACAGAGAAGTTGGTGCAGGACATTTTGTGTGCGGAACAGTGTAATGGCACTTGCATGAGATGCTCTGCCTGTCTCCCAGCTCGAACCCACTGTGTTGTAGCTTTATTGTTTTCAGACACTGTGTGAATTAACTCAGGAGCAGGAGGTTGAAGCAGTAAGACAGCTGCTATCCTCTCCTTGGAGACAGGGAAGTATCAACATGCTACCAGACCTGCTTATATTATATGGGCAAAACATGCTCATTTCACTTCTTCCCATGTGTTTTTCATCTAAAGGTTAGAGCACAGGCTGAAGGAAGAGGGACTTTGAAGGGCAGGGCCCTCTGCCTAATTTTGCATTAGGCCCCTTACAGTAAACAAATAAGCCCGAGGCTGTCTCCTAAGTGGTCTCATTCCTATTGTACAAACTCACAAAGGAGTGGTGGTGTTCAGTTCCTGCTTTCCCTTGATGTTCACAGGCCTCTCTCTCAAGCACCTTCTCTGCCTGGAAGCCTGCTCTGTGGCCAGGGAGACACTCGCCCTGTTAGATGTGAGACAAGGAGGGGGAGGATCACTGTTTACATGGAAAGTACTTTTGGCAGTGAGTGTTTACCTGTGAGAGCCAGGAACAAGCCTGGGTGCCTGCCAGTCCATTCTGAACCTGTGATTTGGCAAATGTGAGGCAATAGGAAGGAGAGCACCCGACAGGAGTGTGGAGAAGCACACCTGAGAGATCAGTTTGTCCAGCTGTGTCCTCTGTGTCCGTGGGTAGCTGAGGCCCAAGCGCTTCTTTTCACATGCTGACCATGCTGCAGGAGCAGCAGTCTACTGCAGAAGGAAAGAGCAGATTGGTGGCCTTCTCCCTGTTTGGCCCTTGGCAAGATCGGTGCTTTCAGGAGTGAGCTTGGAGAAATGCTTCCCTAGCAGAAGGCTTGACAGCAATTTAAATGGCTGATCAGGACCAAAGGAACCTGCTTTTTCTTCCAGCACTCTGTGGTGAAAGGCAGCCCACCTCTCCAACAGTCTCATCTTCATGTTCTTTCTGGCAGCTTCCACCGTGGTGCCTCTGCCTTGAAACACATCTTGTGATCCTGCTTTTGACCAGAGAGTGGTAAAAGGCTGGTGCGGGTGGCATGGCTCTGCTCTGTGGTTAGCTGCAGTTACTGGCCACGTCTGAGAACAGCCCATGTTTCAGCTCTTTCCTGACCCATTCTCCAGACAACTTGATTTTCTGCATCATCTCAGAGTTTCTGGAATCTCTCTTATAACCCCTGGCTTTTAGCTGGAGGCTTTAGGATTATTGTTTCCTTTATAGCTTTTCAGATTGTCCAGAGGTCTTGCTGGAGTTCTTGGCTGGCTTCCAGGTCTGTCATAAAAATGAGCTGAAATATCCATATTCTCCACTATTTTCTTTTTGTTGCTGGGCAGGCAAATCGTTGCTTGCCTGAGCTCTTACTTCCCTGCAGAGACCCTGGAGATGCAGGAAAAGGGCTGAGCAAGGACCTCTGTGTAGGCAGAACAGGGGGACAGAAGTGTCCACCCAGCTGCTAACAGTGACAGATGTTGCAGGGAGAGGCACTGCCTACATTTGTTTGCATTAGGAGGCCAAGGAGACATTTACAGAGAGAGGAAAGCACAGTTTAAGTATATTTAGTATTCATTTGAGCTTAAAAGCCCATAAATGTTTATAATCAAGTAGATAATTCAAATTTACTTGAAGTATACCTTCAACAAGGAAATATTGCAAGCTAAGAGCTTTGTGATTGCTTTGTTGATGGAGGATGGACTTTGGTGAGGTTGTTACAATATCGACTTGAAGAGGATGGATTTGCTAACAGGGCGGGTGATGTTGTCTGGCCTCAGCCAAGGAAAAAAAAAAGAGGGAAGTTAAGAAACTAGTACCAGCTTGTGGCATTGGCTGAGTAATCTCAAATAGCCATAAATATATTGTAGCTTTAAAGTTACAGAAATATATGATAAGGAAAAGGAAGATTTCATTCAGTAGACAGGATAGTGGCAGTCAAGAGAATTAGTTTACATTTTTATTAGGCATTCTCATTAAGGGAATGGGAGAGCAGGATTTATTCGCTTCCTGTCTCATAAGGCTTATAAGGGATGTTTCAGTACTGAGATGCTTAAGCATCTCAAACTAATGAAAAGATCATTTCAGGGCCCTTGAACTGCTTTATAGCTTGTGATAACGGAAAAGATGTGTTTATTTCGGGAAAGATTGTTTAACTGGTAGAGAAATGTTCTTGAGTGCTGGCAGAGCAATATGCCAGCGATTGTCACATGCATATGTAACACTGTAGCTGAATGTGGATCTAATCTGTTTACCAAGAAAGCAAATAATAAGATTGTGGGGTTTGCCCTTGCTCAGAACAACAGTGAATTAACCTGAAGAGATTTTGTTTCTTATGCCAAGAGATTGTATCTTATATTAAGAGACTTTGTATCTTATTTGGAGAGATTGTAGAGGTTCTGACAGATTTTTTTCTGTAAAACAAATATTAAATCTGAAGAAATTATAAATAGTTTTTTATCTAATGCCCTGGAGGTCTGTTTCATTTTGAGCTTTATTGTCTCTTTTTACATTTTTTATTAATTCACTGACTAAACGAATTTATTAGTTATACGTTATTAATGTTAATAATTGTTAGTTGTTAAATGTTAATTATTGTTAATTCATTAGCTATACATTAAAATATACTTTATGCTTTAGACAAAAGCACAAATTGCCATCTTTTTTATGAATCTTGAATTAAGTAAATTAATTCTTACTAGCATTTCTTAGTGTCTAAAGTGTAATACAGTGTATTGGTTTAAAGCAACTCCACTGACATCAGTGATCTTAGTCAAGCCTCAGATAAGACTGAGAACAGAATTTGGTCAAAGGGACTGAATACACATGTTCATTTTAATAATGCTCTGCATAGCCAGTGCCAGCAAAATATTTCCATACCAACTAAATATGCCAACCATTATATACCCTGCACACATCCTGTGAAAAGCTACAGATTAAAATAGCTCTGCTGAAATTTTTTCAACCTCCTCCATTAAATTTGGGAGGAGCATCTACCCAGAAAGCCTTTAAATAGGAAAATGTCCTCAGTTTTGGATCTTCATTGGCCGTTATTGCCTCCTTCTCTCCTGCCCTGTTGCACGTTTCTTGGATTTGCCACTAAAAGCCATTAACAGCTCAAGAGCTAAACCTGCTCATCTCACTGACACAGGCAGTGACTAGTCCAGCTTCAGGCTGAGAAATCAGCTCTTCTACCTAGATCTCCACAGTTCCCTGAGGCTAGCTGAGGTTTCTGGTAAATCTTCAGGAAAGAGGACAATAGGATCTCTTCCTGTAGTGTTGTTCTGCATGGAATGTTTCTAAAATTGTTCCAGCCAACATAAACTCTTACCTCTTTAGGAGCAGAAGGTAATACTGTGTATTTTGCTGATCTCATTTATCTTTTCAAGGCTCTATTTAACTGACCTCTTGCTGCTGGCATTTGTTACATTTCCCAGATAATAAAACTGAGCCTGTCTGACTTTCCGTAGCCACTGGGAAAAGGGTCCTCTCCGCTCCACCCCTCTCCACAAGTTCCCACGGACCCTCTGCTGACAGCTCTTCAGCACTCATGTGAATTCTCCCTCCAAGTCTGGACCTGAGCACACAGCTTTTGTTTCATTTTTGGACATGCCTTTATATGCTGCTCTTCTAAGTAAGAATCAAGATTGCATCCAGCTGCTCCAGACTATTTAAAATTTTCTGAAAGCGTGTTTGTCCTGGAACAGCCCCACTGAAAGGAACAGAGGAATGGGACATGCCAAGTGTCTCCTTGGCAGCTCTGAACAAATCCTGCCTGATAACATGTTTCTGTTTGTTGTTCAACAGTGGAGTAAGTTTATTGAAGTCTCAATGATCATAATTAGGCTTCAAAAGTTAACGTTGTGTCAGCATACAGAAGAGAAGTTGAATGTTGCCTTGAAGTCAAATTTCAGACTTGGTGTCCCTAGTTCCTGTGTGGGTGGTACATCTGCCAGGACAATGACTTCTGTAACCTCTTCTCCAACAGGTATTCCCATCTAAGACCAGTAACAGATCTAGCGTAGGGCGTCTTGTCCATCCTTTTGGTGCAGGATGTATGGAGGTGGGCCCTCAAATGCTGAGGGAACAGTACTGACCCCTTTCCAGCCAGACTTTTCTTCTATTAAAATCCCGTGTGAGTGCCTTCATTTGATGACAGTTCCTTGGAATGCAGTGGGTCAGCCAATAGAGTCCAGTTTACTTCATCAAATAACCAAATTAGTTTCTACCTCAGCAGAGTTTATTTTTGGTGTTTCTATGATTAAAAAGCACAACCACATAGAGTTTGAAGGTTTAGGTTTTGGGCATTGGGTGTTTCTGGTTTTTGTTGTTACAACACCCGTGGGACCTGCTGAAGTCTGGAGGTGGCATTTGACCTGGAAAATGCCTCTCAGTTACAGAGCAGGGCACAGCCCAGAGGCCAATAAACACCATATAGATAGCTTTAACTTCTCAGCATCACCCATCTTATGCCAGGCAGGGAAATGGATTGATGCTGCACTCACCTGGCTTGTTTCCAGGCTTCATTAATGGAGTCACCATGAACAAGGCCTGCTCCTGCCTCTCTCAGCACTGGTGTGTCATATATTCCCAGAGCAGAGTGTGGCACTGAGGTGAGTTTTGGGAAAAGCAGCTGTAATATTTTTCCATGTTATTTGTATGCACCACTTGCTGGTGGAATTTTCCTGCTGCTCTTTCCTCCTTAGTCTGGTTGCTTGTTTCTGCTGCTGAAGCCTCATGATTCTTGAAGGATCCGGTCATGGATTCAGTAGCTGTGCAGAAATCCCTGAGAATGTTTCTGTAGATTTTGACTGTGTTGTGTGTGCTTTTGCCAGTGTGTCTTCTGTGGGTGTGTCTGTGCTGCAAGACTGGGCTATCCAGCCTCAGGCTAGTGAAGAACTTTCTTTGTCCTTCAGGGAGAGCTGGTTCAGTTCAGATGTGCTGCTGCTGGGATCATTTTTTGTCTTCTTCAGTAATGCAGCTGTATTTTGAACCTAAGTCCTCAGCTAAAGTGAAAGTAAAGTATTTGAGAAAACTAAATCAAAAGAAATAAAATGTTGGTTATGTGTTTAAAAAATTTTAGAAAGAACTGTTTACAGTTTTATTTATTGAGAGAGGGTGGATGAGATAATATCTTTACAGATTAAAGCCATTCTTACACATGGGGGGGTCTGCAGAATAAATTATTCAGTCCTTTGTCTTTTTTTGTGTGTATTTGAGTATTAACATCTGAGTGTCATCTTAAGCTCTGATTTAGATACAAGTTGCAGAAAAGTAACCTCAGTGTCTTGTAGCTGAAAGAAAGCAGGAGGCAGGGAAATGGCCTTGTGCGTGGCAAGTGTACAAGATGTCATGGTCAGGGCACTGAGAGCAAGCAGAGAAACTCTCGGCGTATTTGGCTGAGAACTGACTGTGAAGAAATCAGAGGATTTTTTATGCCTTACCATTTTTAGGCTTTCTTACAAAAAATGAGGATTTGGAGTACTAAGCTCAGAAGGAATGCAGCTGCTGCTGCTGCTTGGATACTTTACAAATACCCAAGTGTAAAACAGTTGCAAATCTGAATATTCATATGTATTTTCATGGTAAACAGACTAATTGCAGTATCTCTAAAATTGTACATACACCTGCCCTGTACTGTACAGTCACTTTAAATTTCTGTTTGTTTCTCAAATCGAGGATGCTGGTTTTGCCTGTTTTCATGTGCACGTAATACATCCTGTAATATTTTATTTCTTGTATATTTGCCTAATTTGCCTGTTATGACACTGGCATTAGTTTGATGTCTTTCCTAGAAAATAAGCCCCACTATTTTCCAAGACTTCTTCTTTCTTATCAAAGTTAATGGTTGTATAACATGTAACTCCTTTTAGCAGTGGAACTGTCATCCTCGTAATTCCCTCAAGGGATGTTAGTGGTGAGCTCAGCTCAGCACATGAGCCATAGATGTTCTCTGGTATTTTAGTATTTTGACTGGCAGGAAGCTGGGTATAGACAGTTTGCTGTATAGGTTATAGATACAAAATATTTATCTAACTAAAAGGTGGCGTCACTGAAGCTGTGGAAAATTATTTAAGACAGAGTGTATAGTCAGGTAGTTAAAGGGAATGTCAGGAACTTATAGGAGAGTTTAGAATTAAAGTTGTCATGTGTAACTTTGAATTTAGCATTACCTAGTTTATGAATATTGAATCATCTCCTCTAATATTTCCTTGTCATTTTCCTTTTACTTTTCTATTCCTTGCTATTGAAATATTTCTAGATTAAAAAGAAAGATTTTTCAGGAGAAATAAATGTTGACAGGAGGAATATAAGCACTGTTAGCAGATCAAAGTATTTCAGGTAACTACAGCAGATTTGCATTGATACAGTTTTGAGATTAAGATGCAAACAGCTAGAGGCAGTGTATCATCCTCTTTAGACTTAATTTATAATAAAAACATGATTATTTTCATACTATTATGCAACAGACATAAACCAACTAAGAAGCATTTGCCAGTGTGGGGGAGAAGGATTGAAGGCAGAAGAATGGCAAGGAGGATAGTAGATTCCATCAAGTGACCTTGCAGCTGGGAATGCCATGGCCTGGAGAATAACAGTGTGGGAAACCATATATTATGCCTTCTGCTGTTTATCCTTTGTCTGTTTGAGAAGTAGAATTTCTGTGTAGAGATAACAGAAGTGTTTACAGAAACTTGGAGGCCCTCTCCCAGACATGCTTGTGCTCCCTGTCTTGGGAGAGAGATCAAAGCAAAGATAATAAAAAGCACAGAGGAAAATCACAGCATGGTGTTAAACCACGCGAGCGTGGCCCTTTGATAAATGGGTGCAAACAGCAGCCCCCAGCCCTGCCTGGGACTGGGCTGGGCCTGACGGTGTCTGCAGCCTGATGTGGTTTGGGATGCTCTAGCCAGTGAGGTAACAAAATAAATTTACTCTTTGCATTTCAGCTGTGGTTTTTTTGGTTGTCCTCAATCAGCTGTGTGTGTTGAGTCACACAACCACATAAAAAGAGGGTCATTTGACTAGAAATTCAGGAAGAAAAAAATCCTCTCGTTTTCAGTAGTTGCTGTTAGTTATATGGCATGCTCAGAAGTTTTGTAAACGAAACTCCTCCAGTTTGAATATGAGTCTAAGGTGAGTAATTCAAGCGAGTTGGAATCAGTGATGGTGAATGACACTCGGGTATTGCTGTGTGTCTGATACATATTTTCAACAGATAGGAATGACATAACTATGTCATTGATAATTAATATTTCTGCCTTGAATCTGAGGGATTTTCTAGGAAAAGGAATTTTATCTTCATGGGATAAGGATTGCCTTCATTGTAAGAAAAGTAACAGAAGGATTACTAAGGGCATGTTCATGGAAGGGGAAGAAGATCTCATTGAGAAGGGATGGGTGGCATTCAGCTGAGCCAGATGGAGGAAGAAGAGAGGTAGAGCAAACGTATGCACGTTCTGGGAGAACCGCAGTAAGTCTCTGCTGGCTGAGGTTTTAGTGAAGACATACTTTCCTTGCATTTCTAAGGGAGGTTGAGAAGGCTGTGAATGGAGTGGGAAGGTGTAAAGAGCTTGAAGATTTGAACTATAAGGAGGCTGGAAACGTACAGCCTGCAGAAGTGGTGCATTAGTTTTGTGGACCAAACTTGTCAAAATTCATCAAACAACAAGTAGATAAAGCTGGAGGGAAGTCAGTGTTTGAAATTTGGACTTTATTTTTCTGTTGGCTGCTTTCTGATGCCAAATAGACAGCTATGTTTAGTTTATTTGTGCTTGGCATACCAAATGTACCATGTTGTTTGGATTCAACCCTTAGCCATTCCTGTTTCACCTTGTTCCTTGACTCTGATCTGCTGCTTGGAGCTGAGCCGAGAGACCATTCAGAAGCTAAAATCCAGCCTGTGTCTGTTTGTTAGGCAGCACTTTATTTGAAGTGCCAGCAAAATTGCCTCCTGGCTTTTATATGGGTTTGAGGGTGGAGCTTGACCTTCAGAGCATTGGAGATACTCAAGACTGGGATATTTGCAAGGTGGGTCCTTGTTGCTCCACACCTGCTGCCTGGGGAGGGTTTCCAAGAGGCATCCCAATGGCACTGTCTTTCCAGAGCCTGGCACGTTCACCCCTTTCAGTGCTCCACAAAGTTCTTCCCACATCACACTGCAGGTCTGGTCAGGATTTGCAGCTCCAATATAATTAAGCCGAGTGGATTAGTTTATGACTGTGTAGGCAGTTGATTTTTAAGTGACTAATGTAATTCTTGTTCGTAGGAAGGCTTGGCATAACCACTTAGTTGATCCGAGAAGCACAGAAATGCCAATCTGCAGAGTATATATAAAGCTTTCAAAACAGAAAGAAGAAAGCAAAGAAACATCATCAAAAAATATATCATCATGATATGTTCCACTTCATACTGCTAATCGCTGTCTTTATACCTTGAGTGGTTTAGTGCCTTGTGTAAGGCATGGATTGCTGCATCTTCCATGGCTCAGATAAGTCAGTGGTTAATGAGGTCATGCCGGGTGCTGGAGGTCTCTCCAGGGCAGATCTTGAAAGGGAGGTGCCAGCTCTGAAGTGCTTGGGAGGCATGTTGTAAGTGTTGTAGATTGACTGCTTCAGAGCATGTTAGATGATCTATCTTCTCAAAAAGCCACACTCGTAAAATTGCTGAAACTTGTTAACATTTAAAGAAAAGAAGACTTGTGTTTAAGGCATTCAGGATAGCATGGGAAGCCAAGTGCCCTGGAGGAAAATGGTGTAAATCTTTTCTTTAATGCACAAAAACTTAGGGTGGGCTGCTTAGTGCTGCCAAGACTGACAAGGAAAGCTTATGGAAAAAGTCAGAAATGACTGATAGATCAGTTCAGCATTGACTGTCAGCAGGAGAATGGGACTACATTTTGCAGTACTTCTCTTCACAGAATATATTCTAAACAGTTTCTTACTTTTAGTCTGATTGAAAAAAAGCCACTGGTGCTGCCTTAGCATTACACTTTTGACTCCCATGTGGCAAGCCCTCGTGGGCCCCGTGTTCATCACAGCCATGCAGTTCAGGAGCAGCACTACCTTGAATGAATGAGGCTTCTGGCTGCCTTTCTTCCAAAGGCACAGGGGATGTAACCTGTGGTAGAAGGGGCCAGTAATATCCAAGTTTTGCTGGTTGGGAGCTGAGACCATACCAGCAACAGAGGGATCATGCCATTCTGTGCCTGTTAAAAGGGCAGCTTCATGTCACCACAGTCTTCCTGGACAGTCATCCACATGTGACCACAGCCACTAATTCTGTGTTTGCCATTTCTCTTTTTAGCCATGGAGGTTTTGTAGTGAATACTAGTGTTTGCTTGAAAAAGCAGCTCAAATGAAGATTGTGATTTAGGTGTCACTTGCTTTGGGACATGTTCCTTCTGTAGTGTCAGTTCTTATAAAACTGGTGTTCCTGAATGCTGTTGAATATCATCTACTGAGAACCATATTTTAGGTACTTAAGTTAGTATTTTGGAGAATGGAGGTAAGATGATTCTTGTAACAGATGACCTTCAACAATCAAGGAGTACAGAGGATTTTAGGCTTATTACCTAAAATGTATGCATCTTAATACATTTAAAACTGAGTGCTGATAAAGGTTACTTATTTTTATAGCATGTAATTGACAACATCCACAGGGTAGAATTTGTACAAAATAAAAGAGAAGGTATTGCTTCTAGTTTTAGTGTTGACAGTCTTTCCAGAGCAGGTGGCGTCCAGCAGTCTTGGTGTTTTGCCCAAGGTGAAAATTCTTTTGTCCAAAGAGATTTAAATAAAGCAATGCTGATGTTAAACAGGACATTCCCACTGCACAGCTACCAAAAATCTGTATGTCACCCATTCCTCTTGGCCCTGGACATAGGATACATTTCCTGGGTAGTTCAGGGCCGTCTTCCCTTCCATAGCACGGTCAGAGCATCGTCAGGCATTTGCTTTGCAATCAGCTGCACATACAGAGATGCTACCAGCTGCCTTTTGTGGTGTTTCAAACCCCTCCCAGCTCTGCCAGCTGGAGGATTCACGTGAATGGGGTCTATATTGGGGTCTGTGTTCTTGCTTCGTACTAAATCCATGCAGGTACTTGGTAAGTATCCCACTGAAACAGGTTGTATCAGACTGACAGTCTCCTGTGTCAGCAGTACTGCAGGAGCAGAAATATTCAGCCAACTCTTCATCTTCTTCACTACATCCCCCAAGAGGAGACATTTGAAAATCATTTCCGTCCTTGTAAATTGTAGGCTTGAACGCTCAAGGCTCTGCAGAGTATATCTCTGCATTGCCACTAGGGTTTCTATGGAGTAAAATGTTGTGGACAAAGATGTTGCATCTAAGTAAATGTCTGACTTGGTCCACTTCTCTTTTCATCCCCCTGTAAGATTTTATTTTAGATTATCCTCAATAAGTGCAGCACTTGAGTGGCCATATGCTTGGCAAAGCACTTAGATAATTTACAACTGTTGTTTGTATTCATTTTTGTAGTTCCGAAGTTATTTTAAAAACACAGCCTGAAGGACTTCTTCCAGAATTAATATGTTTTCACATAAATCTGGAAATGCCCGTACGTCTGTTCAGATCTCCAGAAAAGTGCATTTAGTTCATTAGTTTCCTGCTGAAGTGTTAACATTTTAGGTTGTTTTATTAGGAGAGAACAAAGAACTCCTGCCTTGTTGAGAATTTGTTACACAAAAATTAGGATGAAGAGGTTCCAAAAGAGCTAATGCTAAGCATTGGAAACTGGATGAAGTTGTGCAGATTGGAAAGATTTCCAAGACATCTGGTAATTAGCTTCCAGTTCTTATGGAATCCTGCCCTGTGAATTCTGCTGCTGCTTGTGATAAAGGGGGAACAGGAGTGAGATGAAGCATAACTCAAAAGCTGGATCTTTGTGTTCACAAATTATCGGTGGGCTATTGAAGAATGTCTGAGTACCCCTTTGGAAAACCAACTCCTACCAAAAAAAATGTCCAGCATTTCTCCATTTGCAGGATTGTCTTCTGTTCTGGCATTTGCTTTGTGCAATGGGGAGAGGGAACAAGCTATCAAAGAGCTCTTGATGGCTTTCCCTGCCTGAGCCAATGTGCCAGTCTGCCCCACAGCAGCTTGCTGTGCTCCCCAGGGGCTGCACCACAGCTGGGAGTTGCTGGAGCAGGACTGGCTGGCTACCTCCCCTGCCTGGCCCAAAATGCCAGAGAGGCTTGGCACTACTGTCAGAGCTGGCACCTGGCAACCTTCTCCAGGGAAGTAAGGTAGCATACTCGGGTTCAAGGGACCCAGAGCCAGGCCAGAGCTTGGTCCTTTTGTAATTATTATCATTATTGTTGTTGTTATTATTACTACTACTACTATTGTTATTTTCCAGCATTCCAGCACTGTTTTTTTTTTTTTAGTTTCATTAAGGAAGACTTAAGCAAGAAAGAAAACTTGCCATTTGAGTTAGTTTTATAAGTTGTCTCTTGGGAGGACTTATCCACACCTGGTTATAGGATAACGTGTGTTTGTGGGGTTTCTGAGGTTCAGGTATATAAACCTGAACTGAATGGGAATTGCTGAGACCTGGTGCTTTGGTTACTTGTCAGTGACTTGGGAGTCTGTTTCTGTATGCTGTTTTGCCCCTTACCTGTGCAGTCACTTCTATCAAGTCATTGCCCTGTCATGTTTATTGGTTTGTGTGTAAAACAGAATATTGATCTTGTCTTAGATATCTGCAGTAAAAATGGCTGAGAACAAAATGATGTATTTACTACTTCTTCAGTTTTTTTGTTACGAATGTTTTACCATCTAAACATCAGTAATCAGTCCCAGCACACTCACTACTAGTAAAAATGTTTATCTTTTCAGCTCTGAGTCTATTAAGTGTAATGAGCAGGCAGCCTGTCTTAAGTTAATTTTTATAGCAGTGCACTACTTTAAAATTAGGCATTTGCAGCAAAGAAAAAGCTTTATTTAGATTTGTTATTAGAAAGAAAATTATTTTTTCGAGATTGCAAATGTAAGCCAATGTGTGGTTAATGGTGTTCACTAAATTATACTGACTGAGAATATGAAGGAAGTAGACTTATATATGAATGTATAATATTAGGACATGTTGGAAGAGATTATACTTAATTTGTATATAACATGATGAATTTTGCAGCAGTACACATCAAGCTTATTCTCTCCACTGATAAATCATGCTTATAGCCTCAAATAAAAACCATACACAGTGTGAGCCTTTACTTCCTAAGATCACGGCCATTCCATGTGTGTGTTGTAGTGGTATCTAGTTTCTGAATTCAATTGGTGCAGCTACCTGAGCTGTGGAGAGGATTTAGCACCCAGTGTTGGTGCTGTCCATGTGCTTTTGGTTTGCCCAAGGCTGAGCTGCTGTATCCTACTGCAGGCAGTAAACTGCTGCTTTCCAACAGCTGCCTTGAATCTGGGCTGTGGGAGAAAATGACTTCTTACAATGGAGTTGCAGCATATCTTAGTCTAGTAGTACCAGTGGTCCAAGCTCGACAGCAGAGTTCTGTGGGGGTCACAAATTCCTTAGCTTGTCCTGAGCAGTGGCAGCTCCCTTAGAGGAAGGGTATAAAGTCTTGCTCCCAAAGCTAACCCAAAAAGCCTCTGCTCCTTACACTACAGCTACCTCCACAGAGAACATTTGCTTTGAATGTTAAATTATTATTGGTAGAGGAAGCAATAGTTGGGCTGGATCTGGCTTTTCAATAAACAGATTTTACTAGGTGAGACTTGTTTCACTCAGATGTTTATTGACCCGTCTTTCCCCTGAAACGATTATTATTTTCACATTTTTCTGTAGTGTAGTACACCTTTGTGGAGTAAAATGAACTCATATCAGACATTGATTTCTGTGTATTTTTATGCATGATGCTTTCTCTATTCCTTTGAATTGCTGTGCTTTTGGAACTAAAGTTGGTATTCCCAGGGTGTTTTAATGCTTTTTATCCACAAATTACATTTATATATTCTCTGTACCAAGTGTTGCTTCAGCTGTCTCCAGTTCTATTACACAAAGCAGATTCCTGTCCTCAACTGCTTTTGTTTTGAAACTCTCCAAACACTCATATTTAACTAGTGAAGTGGACATTGTTGGGCTAATGTTTCAGAACTCAAGTCAAGCCTGCCCTCTCTGGGTACAGGGAGGTTAATGCTCATAATGTACTAAATGTTTATGTTTAAATTACGTACTAAATGAACATTGTGGAATGGTGTCAGAGGGAGGATCCTGAGCCCCTACTTTATCCGTGCTGTAGCTCTGGAACTGCACTTGCAGAATATAATTCCAGCAAGTTTTAAGCCAGTTGAGGTTGAGCTGCTGCAGCCCCCACTTTTGCCCTCCTCCCCATTGCAGCAGTTCTTGTGCTGGTGCTGGCATCCAAGCCAGTCTGCAGCCAGCTGCTGCTTCCAGGAGTCCTGGCAGCAATCACTGGTTACTTCCCAACCTGCTCAGCACCACAGAGCAATTAATATCAAATAATAAATTAGATGTATAAAAATTGTCAGCAATGATAAACTTGTCCCCTGCCCTGAATGTCATCATTTTGCTCTAAGCTGAGTTTAAAGCTCACAGCCAGAGTTCCGGTGTTCATTTCAGATCTTGAGTTTTGCGGAAAAAGAAAAAAAGTGAGAAGATCATTTAATCAATTCTCAATGTTGGAACTTTTGCTAGCCAGTGTGGAGACAGAGCTAAAGACAAACCTTCTGAACATTGAACTGCCATACTGAACAAGGTTCTTGAATTTTGGCTAAACAGATTCATGGCCCTTTAAAACAGGTAACTACTTTCAGTTCAGATAGTCCACATGGTGACCCCAAGCATGTTTGAAAAGGAGCTGGACTTGAGAAGGTGTCCATATTGCATGCAAAGTGGGGAAGGTCTTGATGTATGAACTGGGAAATGACAATTTTTTTTTTTTTGAAAAATACAGCTTTTTCCTAGTTACAGAGATTTTCATCAGACTTTTGTGGCTTCAAGGTAGGCATCTGACACAGGGAGCTATCGCACAGCATTTTTGGTTTGTTAGGCTGTGCAATCTCATGTGGAAATGGATAGAGGCAAAAGGAAGAAAGTATTTAAAAGTAAAAATAGAATTACATTTGGGAGAAAGCCTATGCTAGAAGGTTAGGAAGACTGGACCAAGAACTAACTAAGATGATGAAAATACAGACTTCCTTTGAACAAAAATATTCAGTGCTTGCTACAGGTTAACGTTCGGGAAGTTAATATGAAACAAACAGAACTGATATAGATGTATTAGAGCTCATTAAATCCTAAGTAGGTGCTTCTCATTCAGAGTGTTAATGTGTGGTGATGGAGGCAGGGTTATCTGAATGACTGGTTTTGTCTTTACTTGTGGGCAAGCTAGAACTTCTTTGCTGAAGTTGAAAGCTGATTTTTAGAGGAAGGGGAAAAAGCAGCTTCTAGCTATATTGCTGTGAAGTTGTGAAGAAGCCCAGTCCTGGACATCCTGGAGGCAGAGGAGGAGGTTCTGCTGGGGGGAGCACCAGGCACGTTGGGTGTTCATCTTCTTGACAGGTGGATACATGCATTTCAGTGAAGGTGACTTCCCAGCAATTCTGTCTTTCTTGGTCTTTCATGAAGTACCTGAATAAATTGTGTTCTATAAATTGCACTTTATTATTTTATGATATTAGACTCAAATTTTTCCACAACATTAACACTGGTCATAAGTTTAATCACAGAGCCTGCCTTTAGGCTTGAATTGTCAGATGGTGGTGATTTTCTAATTCACCAGTGTGCTTTCTGTCTTTAAAAACACTGTTCATAGGTGTTCCTTTCAATTTTTGGATGAAGGTACCTTCCTCAGAAAACATAATCTGCAGAGCAGTAGAAGATTTTTTTAATACATTGGTCACATTTTTAATACATTTGGAATTGCCTAATGTTTAGGTATTTGGTGTAGGTTGATAGCTGGCAATTTCATTTAAACAGCTTAGTTAAGTTGCAGGCTTAGTCTGTTGAAAATTGCCCACTTATTGTTCTTAGGCATGAGTATTTATAAGCTTACTACATTTTTAGAGCCAGTTGTATTTTTAGTTTAATTAGGTCCTTTTAGTGAAATTGTTATTACTGTTCTTTCTTCCTCCATTTGAAGGGCGTGCATAAGGGATGTTTGAATAATAGGTTTTTCTCTTTGTTGACATTAAAAGTGTCGTTGAAAATATTGGTAGGAAATCCTAAACTGGATTTCTCAGTGTCACTTAGCTTTTTGACGTGAAGATTTTGCAGTGAAGGGTGGAGGTGACTGATGTCTGAAACATGTGGATGCCACAAAACAACTGAATGACTTACTAATAATGTAATCTCAGTCCAGTCTCCAGGGTAAGGTGATATTCTGGGATCTGGCAGATTTGCATTGCAGTCATACTCCACAGCACACATTTTCTGGATGTATTTGTGGGCAGACACCTTAAACTAAGGCTGCACAACTTCTCAGGTACCGTGTGATTCTTTCAGTGTGAATTGCTAGAATCAGTATGGAGGCTAAACATAATGAAGAATAAAATATGTGTGTATGCCAAATGAGTTTTGTTTGTGTTAGGGAGTTGAGAAGGATCCTCTCTCATAGAAGAAAAGGAAAATTTTCCATGTTTTCTAAACCCAGGCTCATCAGTAATTTTGAGGGGAAGGAAAATGGGAACTGTGTACCTGCTAGACAAATTTCTTCAACGAAGCGATTTGGCCCTTGCACAAACTGAGTTTTATATCAACAGCAAGAAAATGCTACTGCTCTTTCAACACTGATGAAAGGGAGCTGATCTTTTAGTTTATGCTAAATTAAGGCTTTGTTATTATGAACACATGGCGGAGTAGCAGGAAATGTTTTGCTTTACTGACTGTCCTGCTCTGTGTTTTATTAGGTAGTATGGATAATTTCTCCAGTGTAGGCATATGAGAGGGACTTCTGTGGATATTTCAAGTTAGTTCCTGCTGAACATTTGGTTTATTTTAAATTTCTTCATGACTGTGAGTCCTGAGATTTCTGTTTTCAGAAACAACTCATGTTTGGTAAACTTTTATGTGTATTGCCTGGGTGCAACTCCTCTGTCCAGAGCATAGACGTAGACAATCTGATAGGTTTTGTTACATGGTTTAAATTAAGTATTTCTGTTGTAATTTAGCAAATTTCAAAAGAAAAATTACAGGAATTCTGCCTCTGTAATTGGCTGGGGTTGTTCTAGAAGATGGAAAGGACCTGCACAAACTCCTAACAGCAGCAGCAAAGCAATACAAGGAGGAAAGTAATCTGAAGCTATTGTAGCAATGAACCAATTTAATGGGGCCTTAGGCAGTGGAAAAACTCTCAGCTTTCCAAAATACATTGCTTGGGTTTTCTACATATTACAGCTTTGATGGAATTAGCAAATGATTTATTATTCAGCTTGCTTTGGTAACAACAGTGTATATTCTTCTACTAACGGCAAGTTCAGCACTGGAGGTTCTGCTGGTCTAAAACACACCTTTCCCTTTAGGGTGGTTAACAGCAGATCGCGCTGGCTTAGATCCCCTGATGGTACAGCGTGACAGGAACCAAATGCAGCCACATGGTTACATTTCTAAAACAGAGCAAGCAAACTAAAGTTGATGCCCTACTCTGGCTGCAGGAGGGGAAATGACACCTGATTAAGCATAAAACTAATAATCCATTGATGGTTCCTGAACGTGTGTGTTTTGGCTGTTAAAGTTAGTTTAGGCTGGATCAGCACTTTGCTTTGAGTAGCCACACTGCTTTTGAGGAGCTCTCAAGTTGCATTTGCTTTGCATTGAACCATGTCCTTGGGTACAAGTCCTGCACTGCTTTACAACCAGCTGAACTATCAGGGGATCCATGAGTTAAAAGTAGGTTGGTTTTTTGGGGTTTTTTTAACGCTAATTTCTAGATTTCAGTCATAAGGACATGATAGACTTGAGGGAAGTGACAGAAGGAAAGATGTGTACACTGAACTAGATCCTTGTATCCTCGTTTCCACAGAGCCTCTGTGGATCTGCTAGAAGCAGTAAATAACCTTTTCCAGCAAACAGATGTAGCAGGTAGTTTGGTGGCAGGTAAAATAAGAACAGTTGTAGCTATATAAAGAACACAGTACACTGAAACTTTTTCGTTGTAAAAAATTGCACATAACATGTGAACCTTAATAACAGTGAGCACCTTAACAAAAAGCGTTTTCTGCACGGGTTTGATACATTGCTATAGACAGCCCTCATGTGTCCAACCTTAGGAAAATGCTGTAATCCTAAAATTAGGGCTATACTTGTAGTTCTTGCCAGTGAAACCAACATGCTTTCTGAGACAGAGGATGTAGTACCCAGATTTTGAAAGTAGAGGTGCTTAGGCACTGGTACTGATAATATGAATGATGAGAATAATCACTCCAGAGAGCCTTGTAAACAAGGCATTGGAAAAGAAATAGAATGGAAATTGTTATCCATGCTTGTCAAAGGTCACAGAACTGAAAGCCAGCCACAAACATATGCGTTTTAATAATGTTCGCTTCCTTTCTTGCACTCTAACCAAAACCACAAGAGTGCCTCCACACTTGAAAAAGAGAATTAAGGAAAAAAAAAAAAAGGTAGAGGACAAATTTTCTTCAAAATGTTAAAAATACCAAAGCAAGAAAATAATTTGAGCATCTTTCTATTCCCATGCTTAACATTAAAATGTAACTACTGGTAAGTGATTTGTGCTCTCTCCAGGCTTCACTGAGCAACTCTCAAGACAGCTTGCACCAGATAAGATCCTTTAGTTGCTTGTGAGATTATTTTTTGTTCTTAGATTACCAGCAGCATGACAGTGTGTATCTGTAGCTAGATAAAAAGGTAGTGTGCTACAAGATAGGGTTGTCTAGCTCTGTTTCACTCACTTTCTCACCGCATGGAGGGGCGAGGAGGATTTTCTCAAGTGCTGAGCTTAGCGGCTTGAGTTAGGAGCCAGGCTCCCCATGCTGCTGGTGAAAAGTAGGTGTCACCAGAGGGAGATGGAAAACGTTGGTGTTAAGGAGTATTTATTTAGATTTTCCTTGTGCTGCCATCACTCTTCTCTCTGCCCTGATTGTCTGAGTAGTCTGAGGGGCAAACATCAGCATCCACACTAGATACCCTGCATGGTAGATATGAATCTCCACCTCTGTGATAAGTTGAAGTTACCTGAGCCTGGGGCATTTTTCTTTCACTGGAAATGGGTTCCTCAAGCTCAGAAGCTGAAATGGTGAAGCAGACAGACTCCCTCCAGATGGGATCTGTGTATTTGCCTGAATTGTGTATGCTGATGGGACCTGTTACTGCCCCTTTAGCAGCTCGTGGGTGGCACTGAACTAGATCATCCAACAGCTTTGCTGAGACATTGGTGTCCAAAACACAGCCTTTTGTGCTGGTAACATCCTGCATGCCTTTGTTCCAGCAGGATTTGTAAAAGTCAATTTCCGAAGCTGTGTTGAAGATTTTGCAGAACTTCACTATACTGTAGCATTATGAAGTGGATTTTTCAAGTACAAGGTTGCGGAACATGCTTCAGGGCATTTTTCTTTCTTTACTTAGTGCCATCAATTGAAATGAGAAAAATCCAAAAAAGATATCTTATTCCTCTCTCAAAGCACTGAGTTCACTCACACTGCTGGAAAAATTACATAGTGACAGAGCAGTGGTTAAGCAGTCTATGAAGAACTTCCAAGAGTAAATTTTGCTGAATCTCATTTTGAAGTAAACATTTAGGAAGAATGGAGGCAGTTCTTTCCTTACCTAATCCTCACCCTAGGTGCCCCGTTTGGTTTGTTAGCTGCTGCCTTTATGATCATCAGTAGAGACTGTTTCCAGCCTTTACAGTTCTATGATTCTGCCTGCTTGGGTCTCACACCTGAGGGTGGAGCCTTTGAGAAGAGAATATGTGAAAATATTCTACCACTTAAACCTGTGCCATGTAGGCACCCCTGGTGGTTTTTCTGAGATGTAGACCAGTACCTTTAGTTTTATGATACCAATGTCATTTCTGATAAGACTGTTCTAGAGTCTGACAGACTTCACTGTTGGAAGCTTCCCAAAAACAAACACAACCTCCCCCAGTTGTATGCTATTGCAGACCCATATTCTATATCATAATAAAGCATAACACAGAGTTAACATCAAGTCTAGCCAAATTACACTTGCCTTCATCCTTTTTTTTTCTCAATTAGCACAGTCTCAGTACTGTGAAGTTGCATTCTGTCGCCAAATTTAGAGCCCTGTGTTTTAGAGGAGTGCTGTTGACAGCAGTGCATTTAGAAAGTGCAGAAAGCAAAATGCTACCAGCATCATGTAAATTGGAAATTTCTTGTCCTAGTTTCTTGTCCTGCGGTTTGTTCCATATGGGCAGCTTCAATGCATTTTGATTTAATGAATTGTAACAAAAGCTGAACTTGGATTTCTGTAACCACTGCACTGGGAGTCTAACAGGCTTCTTGCTGGTGTGAATGCTGCTGCATCCACGTGAATGCCCTAAAACTGTGCTGGAAAAGCTGTTCTTCGTCTTCAGGAAACTTGAGAGCCAGAGTTCAGTAGAGTTAGGTTTGAAAGACCGGGTGTGAACCCTTGGGCTCCTCAAGTTTAACCTCATGTCTTTTCAAATTCACCATCTGAAGCCACACTTGCAAATTAAATCTGTTCAGTGAACTAGCTTGGCTACAGCATGGTTATAAATCCTTTGTCTTATCTGAATCAGGTATATATCCCTCAGTGAAGTGACATAATGGATATTTGCTTAGGAAGCAGGTGCAGCCAGTTCACTCTTAATTTATTTTTAAAAAGCAATCCGTCTTTAATGTATGAAGTAAACCCCCCTAGTTTTGCAAATAATATTTTGTCATTTCAATAAAATTGCTTTGTTCTTTTGTTTGAGATTTTTTTAGCCCATATTGTAAAAAATTAATCAAGTGGACTTTTTATTGAGAATACAGTATCAGTGCCTTTACCGAATTTGTGATGTTCTGAAGCTAGTTTAGGAGGACAGCAGGCTGTTAGCAATGGGCTGCACCTGTATGCGCTGTAGCTGAAACACTGACGTTGTCATCAGACCTGTTGCTCCATCAAGATTTTGTGTTTTAAAGGACTGGATAGAGGAGGATTTTTTGTCCATATGGATTCCACAGGGGAGGTTGGAAGAAGCTGGGTCTGTCTGATGAAAAGAGAAGGGGAAGAAAACCATGGAAGTTCCCCACTGTAATGCTCTGCCTGGGGTGTTCTGTCCAGTGGGGCAGACAGCGAGAAAGAGTCCTAAGCTGTCACTCGACACAGTTCTCAGGGTGTAAGGTGAGATGCTTAGAGCCTGTGCTTGCAGTAGGAAAGTCTCCTGAACACCATGAGAGCTTCTGGGAATGAAGAGCTCAAGGACAGCCCCTAGAAGGCCTCCTGTGCCAGCCTCTTTAGTGCCCAACAGGAGGACAGTATTTCTACTGGTTGTATCAATGGAAAATATTAATAGAAATATTCAATAGAAAATATTTTCAATAGAAAATTACGGACACAGTAAAGCTTCCTTGTTCCCAGTTTTCAGCCTGGGTTTTTGCTGTTCTCTGGGAATGGAGAAGCAGTTCCCTTCCCGTGTCTTTGTGCAGCCCTGAGTGAAGCTCTGCAGTGATGGGGAGCCAAAGGCAGTGCCTGCAGCGCGGCTCCAGCTCTCACTCGAAGCTCGGACACGACCGAGGTGTGGCCTGAGGCAGGGCTACACTTTGTACTCTGCCTGCAGGCAGCCAAGTGGGTGTAACCCCAGTGTCCTGTCCTTGTGGAAGTCACTGCAGGGGCTGACACTGCCGGGAATAGGTCTGCTGTCTTCTGCTGAGACGTAGAGAAAGTAGGTTTGTTTGCTTCCAGGAAAGATTAATTACTTTGGCATATATACAGAAGACAAAAGTTGAGTATGGCTGGCTGAGGATGATTCCTAGTGGAAGTACACAGGTTGCAGAAGTCAAATGAGATGTCTTGACTCTGGTCTGTAGTCTTGTTTCTCCTCAAACCAGTAATGTAGCAATTGCAGGGGTTTTTAAGTGAAACAGGTGTATCTAGCTAGCGAAGCAGGGGTGTCTTTTATACCACTGGAAGTGAGACACCACTTCAGCTCTTAAACGCAAATTTAATAAATCTTAATCAGATATAATGATTTAACATTTTAAATTTTTCTCCTTTCTCTGAGTGCAGTTATTGTTGCAGCTTTGTGTTTCTGTTGACATTGCAGCAATCTTTCCTCAGCAGTTAGGATGGGTTTCAAATAGCATTTTCTTCTGCTTACAAGGTTAGGGCCTTGCAACCCTTCTTGTGTTATAGCCCCAGCCTTTTCTATATTTCTGGTGGTAGCATGGAGGAAGAGAGCAGATAGTAACAGAGGGCTGTGGCACTGGGCTTGAGGCTGCCAGCTCATAGATGCCCATGCTCTGACTTGGTAAGTGATTACCAGATAGTTTGACCCTGGACTGGTGCTGCACTTAATCGTGACTGATTCACTGAGCTGAAATATGTCACTGATTTGATACATCCATTTCATTAATCTGATGGAATTGCATCCAGCTGTTAGAGGTGAGTGAAAGAAAGGTACCTGACATGCAGGGCAAGAGCACTAACCTCTGCATTAAACTATAAAACAGTCATTAGGACATCTAATGCTGAAACTGAATTGCTCCACAGAAATTTGGTTTTCAAGCACAATACTAATTAGCTGTAAGCTTGATGAATGTCAAGAATTAATTGAAACATTTCAGTGGCCTGTGTGGGTTTTAAATATTGTCATTATTGCCCCGATATTTTCAGTTCTTACACTAATTGCTTTTTAGGGAGCGCAAATAAAATTATCTTCTGGAGTCACTGAAGGTACAAATGATTCATTGCATTACCAAAAATGGACCTTTTTGCTTCTTGATTTTCCTTGTTTTTCCTTAAAATGTATCTAGTATTTTTCTTTCACTTTTATGCATGCATTGCAAATAAAAAGTAAGATTTTAGACCCAAACTTTATTTTTGACAGCACTTTCTTTCCTAGCTATGCTCTGGAGGCCAGAATTCTCTTGCTACCTACTTTCATTTTGGCAACAGGAAAATAGCTACAGCTCATAAAATAATTTTTTGTTTTTAATTAAATAGGATGTCATCCAGATTTTGTGATTATTTTATCCTGTTTATGAAAGAACTGCAACATTTGGTACATGAAATGTCCACAAGATAAAAAACATCTTGGAAAATTATGAATTGAAAGAGAATTCATAATCAAAATCAGCATTTGTTTTTTTCTCAGATATGATCTTAATGTAAAAATAGCTAAATTTTTGTATGAGAATTGCAGATCCATAGTGCAGACTGCTCATATTCCTTGTCTCTGAAGAGTGTCTCCACGTTTGAGTACACAATAAGGATGAATGTCCAACATGCCGTGTTACAGACTGCAAACATATGTATGACAAATACGTGGGGTGACGTGACGTAGGAAGAGCCTTAACACTTGTAGGGAGGCTCCTCCGTGTGTCGAGCAGTTCCAGAGGCACACATTCCCAGGCTGCAGTGTGGGGCCATGCCCCGTCGCTCGCTTCATGTGCAATCACATGTGACAGTCCTCGGCGCCTGTTCCTTGGCACCGCGGAGGGGGAAGGATGGGGCTGCTCCAGCATGTCTGTGAAATGGAGGTGGTGCCTGGGAAACTGCCTAAGAGGGGAGAATTGAAAGGATCTTTTACAGTGCTGTGTTATTGACTTATCTGCAGATGTGATCAATCCACTGTGTCAATCCAGCATGAGCTCAGTGCTGTTGCTCTCCACAGCTGTCAGTTCAGTAAGTTTGGATCTCAGCAGGGTGGATTCAGGGCCCTTTGTGGAAGGTTAGGTTAATTTTTATCGAGACTTGCTTAGAGAGTTGATTTTTTTTGGTGGCGGTTTCTGCAGGGGGGAGGAGGGGGAAAGGGTTTATTGATTGCTTAGGGTTTTTTGTGAGGTTAGATGGTTACTGTGTGATAATAGCCTTAGTGATAGCTCAGAAGTTGAGAAAACGCTAGTTCGTTATCCATTCTTTCAAAGCTTTTCTTTAATAATTAATTATGCAGTAACCCTTCCCCTAGTAAGAAATGCATTCAGTGTTGTACTTCTTAAAATAAAGTATTTTTGGCTCATCTCATTGCCGATTGCCCAGAGGCATAACACAAATATATCCTGAAGAAAACAGTTATTTGGAGTGACAGTGCTGTAAGAAGCTCTATTCCGTGTCACTTGATTCTCTCTCCCTTCCCTAGTTTTGCTGCCCAAGGGTGTAACATTTCTCTCTAGCCTATGAAACAAGTAGCAATAAATGTGTATCCATATGCTTGAAAGCCACATTTTTTATGAAGGTGTGACCTGTTAAATGCTTGGAGGAGATGAATGCGGTCAAGATGTAAAACTCCTTTTGTGTATGAATATGATGGCAGTGAAAGAGTGTGATGTAGAACTTCAGAGCAACTACATACTCAAGAAAATAGATCTGGGGATACGTTTCAGACAGTGAAAGTCCCGTAGTTCATGGTCATTCTGTTTCATTGCTGTCTCTCCAAAGAGACAGCAGAGTCCCAGCTTTGGTACCAGTTTAAAACACTGAGCCCACTGAAATCAGCTGGAAATTGGGCAGGTATTAAAAATAGTCAAATGGTTTTTGTTAAACAAACTGAATGCCGAAGGAAGTCCATAAAATGCCTCTCTCAAAGGTACATCTGACTCTTTCTTTCCCTCTCCTCTTTTTTCTTTACACAGTGCCGGTCCTAAAGGAGATAACATTTATGAATGGAGATCTACTATACTTGGACCTCCAGGTTCTGTATATGAAGGAGGCGTTTTCTTCCTGGATATCACATTTTCATCTGACTATCCATTCAAGCCACCAAAGGTAAGGGTAAGGTTTTATTGTGCTTATCATTTTTTCACGTGAGAAGAGTGCAGCTTGCAGCCAAGTGAGTGCTTATCACTTTCTGAATATCAAATTTGATTATGGTCTCTTGAAAACTGCAAGGTCCAAAATCTTGGCTTGCAGTCTCAGAAAAATCCTGTCTAATTTACTTCTTGATTACCACAGTCAATACTGATTTCAAAACTTCACCAGGTGATAAATGAGATGATAATTCTGATCAAGAGGTAAGATTCAAGAAATTGTAGTCCTATTAGAAGACAACACAAACCTTTCTTATGTTTCCTTCTTCTCATTCTAGCTACTAAAATATATATAATAGTCTTTTCTGTTATGAGCCAGATTCTATATCAAATATCATGTCATTTTTAACAAAATAAGAAAAAGCTAAAATAAGTTCACGTAGAAAACTGGAGTGTTATATTGTGACTTAAAATTGGGTAAATTAGTGTGATGAATTTCCATTATTTTAAAATGCCTGTTTACTACTGCTAAAAACAGCAATCTTGTTTAATAATGTTTTTGAGCAAAAGCTCTTTTTATTAAATTAAACTAATCTTAACTTAAACTAAAATATCAATTCCTTGCTCAGAAATAGTATGGACACCTAATAAATTCTAATTTACTAATGGATATGAAAGAATTTAAAGGTCATTCCCTTTTCCCCTCCATTACTGCCGAATTACAACTCTTGACCAAGTCAGCAGAAAAGACACTGCAAAACTCTTGCAACTTAACTACATTCTACCACACAACACTCTATGACTTACAGCTTTGGGGGCTATAACTTTGTTACTGTAAAGCTAATACATTTTTTCATTACCAGAATGATTACAGCATAAAGAATATACACTCTGTATTTCACACTTCTCTGTAACCCTCACAGCATTTAATGTGTTCTGAATTAAGAATGTTATACTGAAGTGATGCCCAGTTTTAGACAAATTCCTCATTCAAATCTTGTAGATTTTTTTAGAGCATGATAGGTTTTGAATTTTCAGGATACATTGTGGATCCCCCCCCTCCCATCAGTATGAAAAAGAAAAATTTCACTATTTTCTTGTGCTTTATGTAATTAAAGCACTTACATATTTCTCACTTTTTATTTGTGCAGAATGTTCACATGCTCTATCAATATTAGTCTGAAATAATTTAAAAACAAGGATGGATTTAGTTAGTGTAATAGCTTTGTTTTGGCTGTATATTGTATTCTGCCTAATGAAGGGTAAGGACAAAGATTTCATTGTTAATTTAACAAGACTAATTTTCATGGTCTGTATTTAATCTTTGGGAAGAAAGAAAAAGATCGACTAATACTGCATATGCAGACAAATTCTGTCTACTTCTTCAGCTTCAGAAACCACAGTAGAGTTACACTGGTGATTAGAATGTTCCTGACACGCAGTATGTTCCTTAAATAGCTACCCGTACTATAAAGTAGGTCCTAATTTTTGTGGATACCATACAGAGGGCCTGTGTGAAAGCAGTTTATGCCCCTAATCTCATCATGGTAGGTTTCTTAAAGGCAGCCATGGCTGCAGAAAATAGTCACTCTTCAGTTAAACAATTGTGGTTTGGAAGCTGAGCAGAGAGGAGCTGCCTTTGCAGAAGCTCTGCAGAACTGGGAGTCCCATGGGCTGCTCAGAGCCAAGGGGCACCATCCCTGGGCAGCACTGAGTGACTCTCTCTGTCTCTTATGCTGTGTTTCCAGGTTACTTTCCGCACCAGAATTTATCACTGCAACATCAACAGTCAGGGAGTCATCTGTCTGGATATCCTGAAAGACAACTGGAGCCCTGCTTTGACTATTTCAAAGGTTCTGCTGTCTATTTGTTCTCTTCTGACAGACTGCAACCCAGGTGAGGAGCTGATAGTTCACTGAAAGACTCTTAGTCGTTTGACCTAATTGCCATGGAATTTGTATATTTGATTGCATGCAGATTAAATAAAATTTAATATTTTTTAAACTGGGGATGAAGCACTCCAGATTGGATGTGGTCCCACATTTAATGGTGTTTTTCACTCCTGTGACACAACAAAAAGTAAATAGCACTGAGTCCTTTTTTTTTCCAAGATATGATGGAGAAAATAAGCTGATGTCATTGAAGGTCTGTATTGCAGGAGCTCCAGCAAATGAATGTTGATCCAGGAAAGGAGCAACATTCTCCTGGGTTATAAATCCTGCATGTCGGAAAGGGCTGCAGGAAGTCTTTTCTCTTAAGACAGCAGTTGAAAGGTTTAATCTTGCAAATGGGAGGGAGGTGATGTTCAGAGAGAACTCTTCCTTTTTCAGTGAGACTTCCTTGCTCCTGTGGGGAGGGGAGGAGCTCCACTGGAAGCAGTACAGATTCTCAGCAACAACTGTGTGACCAGTGTCATTGGGCAGTCATTAGGCAGTGGATGCTAATTGCCTGCAGTCAGGGCAGGAACTGAGCAATAGTGCTAGGGGACCATTCCTTTACAGAAAGTGGTCACAGTTAGGGAGAAATGGATCAGCCTCTTTGGTGCAAAGGCTCGATGACTTGTGCAGCAAAGCAGCTCCCCTCGGTGTGTTCTGCAGCCCTAACACTCTGACTCACACTAGTCCTGTGCAGCTCCCTGACAGGAGAGTGATAGGCAGCACTCGCTGAATGGCCCCTGCGCCCCAAAGGGGTGAAAGCAGAGCACCTGCCTGAGGCAAGGTTCATTTGTAAGCAGATAACCACAATAGATTTTTCTGATTTCTTTTGCTGTTTGTTGTGCTTTGTTCATGTGTGCTTTCTTGGTAAGGTCTTATATGATAAGAGCTCCACTATATTTCTGGTCTAAACTATATTTTGGAATGGATGCTGTGTTTTACAATATGTTTCTGTTTGGGGATTTTTGTTACTTGTGGGATGGTTCCTGATACATTTTCTCCTGCCTTTTGCAGCTGACCCTCTGGTTGGAAGCATAGCCACTCAGTACCTGACCAACAGAGCAGAACATGACAGGATAGCCAGACAGTGGACCAAGAGATATGCAACATAAATGACAAACTACTTGTGCAGTGTGAAGGTGCAGAAGGCAACTTTGCAGTGTGCAACAAATCTTTATAGCCTTTACAATACGGACTTCTGTGTATATGTTATACTGATTCTACTCTGCTTTTATCCTTTTGAAGACTGGGATACTGCCCCCCAAAAAGGTAAATGCTATCAAGAGTAGAAGTTTGTAGCTGTAGATTAGTTATGTTTAAAAAGCCTACTTGCAAGTCTTGCTTCTTTGGGATATCAAAATGTATTTTGTGATGTACTAAGGATACTGTTCCTGAAGTCAACCAAATATTATAGTGCATTTTAGCCTAATTCATTATCTGTATGAAGTTATTAAAGGTAGCTGTAGATTACTAGGAATTATGTCATTTGTATTAAACCCAGATCTATTTCCAATATGTGGTACATGCTGTTGTGAAAACTGTTTTAACTTTTACCTTTGTCAGTTTGTAATGAAAGGATTTCCTTTTTCCCTTTGTAGCTCAGAGAGCACCCAGTGTATCATCTCAAACACAATAAACATGTTCCCCAAGGAGTAGTTTCTTTGTTTTCCTATTTTAAATTAATATTTTAATAAATTTAATTATAGTAACAAGGCAAGGCCAATGTATCACAGATCCCTGTGGATAATTTTAAAATAATATACATAAGCAAAGGCTTGCTATTAAATGTTTAATGCACACCTGTGGATTGTTTAAGTTTTCCGTTTTGTTTTTAACAGAACAAGTGAAATTTCTACAATTTTCTGAAATTTAATACTTTTCAGCTCTTTCTCAAGTTGAAATGATCACATTTCATATGCTTACTCCAGAAGTTAATGTAGCTGGTTGCTTCAGGGCCAGTCCTGCTCTCAGAACAGACTGCCTCAGTCTTACTAGAAAGGTTTTTGCAGGAAGAGGGCCAAGTTAGAGATAGTCTGGTGCTTTTGTTTCTGAGTAAAGCAAGTTGGACTTGCTGACCTAGAGAACTAAGTTATCCATTGGAAAAGGTCTTCCAAAGCAGGATTGAACACTGTATCATCTACCCAGAGAAGAGAGGAGTACAATAAATTTAATCAGATTTATATGACATAAAAACAGTTGTGGGGTAAATGAACCTTTCTTAGTAAAAATGAAATCTATGAAAGTGTTTTAGACTTACCTTTTTCCACCATCACTTTCTGGCTTGGAAATTTTGTAACATCTGTAAGTACCAAAATACAGCTTTATAGTACATACAGTTTAAAAGGTAGAGTCACTAATAGTTTTATAATTTAAGCTTTTATAGTTTGCCAGTCACAATATTGATTATTAAAAACAAAACAAAGAGACTTGATTCCTTTAAATGATTTTTAAAGTGACACCTAATTTTAAACTTTACAGTCTCCCTTACTACCTGGTGTTTTCGGAGATAATGTAGCACTTCCATCAGTAAGATGCTCTGCTCATTTAATATATGAAAACTGAATGTTAAGTTTAAATATTAAAGCAATAGAAAAAATGCTAAAGATTAAGATCTAAAGTTAACCATTATTATACAGGTCCCTGGTCTTTGTATCACGTGACCTTTGACCATGAATTGTCCACCCTACTTTAAATATTTCTACAGATGCCTGAAGGTGGCTTGAAGAACTGTGTATCCCAAATATCTCAATCTAGAAGCCAGTCTCTCTTGGTAGCTACAAGATAGCTTTAGAGTTCAGGTTAAAAAGTGCAAAAGGGAATGAGAAACAGGATCTGGCAGGTGAATATGCCCAAGTCAGGTAACAGACTAATGCCAGGAGATGAAGTGCTGGAAATCACTGCTGAAGGTGACCAGAATTTCTCATCATGTCATTGGATGTGTGAGAAATAGCACAGATTGGCAAAGAAACAAGGGGCTATCACATCCGGGCTGCACGTCTAAAGTCTGCTCCCTGCTGACCATTAGTGCACTCGTGGGCGACACAGTGCTCGTACACCACTCCAGTGACCTTCCAGTGGAGAGCAAACTATGGAGTTCACACATTAACTGTGTTGCCTACAGAATTTACAGATATTTATATCATAAAATATTATGGTATAAAATTACAAGTTTTAATTCTAATTTTAATGTATTTTGGGTTTGTACTGTACCTACAACTTCAGATACCTAGGTGTACAAATGGGATGCCTTGTTAGTGTTGCCCCATCTTGCCTTCCTTGCAATTGGATCCTTTACACTGAATTCCCATCCTCTTTCTTTTTTTTTTGTTGGTTTGTCATGATTCTGTTCTTTTTTAATGTAGATTTTTTTTGTGTGTAAATTTTATATTTACTGAAGTAAAGGTTGTTTTTGTGTAAACATTTAAACTTTAAAAGAAAAAGAAAAGAAGCTAATTTTGTTTCTCAAGTTCTCTCTGCTAAACCATGCAGTAGAAAGAAATTTGTATTGTTAAATAAATCAATTAGTTGTTAAATGAGAATGTGTGTCTGTTTTCATGGGGAGGGAAGAAACCCCTTCTGGAAATACATCCAAAACATGAATTGCAAAGAGCATCTGGTGTTTCAAACTATTTTCTTCCTGGCTGTGCTGGGGTGAATACTGGACACTACCAAAGAATGGCACTGATCCTCTCTTACAGTTTTAATTTTCTGTTCTATCTTCTTATCACCAATTACTGAGCTCTGTATTGGGGAAAAAGTGAACTCAAATGACATTTTTGTGAAAAGACCAGCTGAAGATACTGCACATGCTCCCTTCTCTATTTTGGATAGGCTTTTTTTTTCCTGTTGTCTTTGGGATTTGAATGGGGAATGCATGCAGCTGGCTGGGAAGCTGCCCAGGCTGGGCTCCGGGATGATCTGGCATAAGGAGATCTCATGTGGAAACCAGCAGTCCCACCCTGTGACACTGCTGAAGATCAGTGAGGGGCAAACACCTCTTCAGCTGAGCTGGTGGGTACATTCAGAGCAAATGAGAAGGGATGGGTAAATATAAGTGTTTTAAAAATAAAGATATTGCGTACAATGGAGAGGCTAATAAATATCAGCCTTGTTATTGCTGTACTAACAAGTTCTTGGTGTCTCAGTGATGTGTGGTGTGCCTTATGTGGAGACAGTCTCAGTGATCGATGTTGAGTAGTGATCGTTCCAAGTCTATAGCCAGGAAGGGAAGGGAGTCATAGAAAGCAGGACTGCAGGGCAGCCCAAGCCATGGGCCGGGCTTGCACAGCCTCGTAAGGAAAGCAGCAACTGAACCAGGTCTGGTTCCTGCTCTGCTCCCTCCCTACCTCTTGGGGGAAAAGGAAACTCTTCCAGGCTTTGTGGTACACCAGTTTGTGCTCTGTACTGGCTTATTTGTGGCCATGGGTATTGCCACAAATAAAAAGTGAGAAAGTGAGATCAAGCTTCTTCCTTTCTTCACCTTCATGTGTGGGAACCAGATTTGTGGCCTTTCAGAGATGTTCTCACCTGCCTGCACCATGACAGGAGAGCTGCAGGGCTCTGGCTGAGGGGCTTTGCAGCGGCTGGGTACAGCTCTGAGCCAGGGGGCAGCCGTGGCTGCACAGCTTCCCCAGGGCCCTCCCTGGGTGACCACAGAGCTGGAGGGAAGAAAGCTGCAGACCACAGCAGCTTCTACACAGAGCTTGTGGCCTTCTGCCCCTGGGGTTTTGTCTGCGTGGGCAGGAGCAGCAAAGGAAGGACTCCTGACTCCAGACTGAAGAGTGAATTCCACCTTGCCTGCATTTTCTTCAGCAAAAATCATCAATGAATATTTATGTGAAAGAAGGAAGTCTTGTGCAGGAATCCTGGACTAAAGCAGTTTCAAAGGACAGTGACAGTAGCATGACTAAAGTGAGATTTGAATCAGCCATAAACCAGCATTTTATTTTGGCAGCCTGTGCTATAGCCAGGGAAACATGTATTTGAGAACTTGGCGCTGCTTTGTGTACAGTGTCCTTTCGACTTCTCCTTGGTGGCACCACTTGCATTTGTGTTGCACTGTAACTTCCAAGGCTGAACCACCGCTCCCTTTCCTTCACCAGCCACTCCTGACTGAAGGTGGCTGCAGAGGGTTCCAGGACAACAGGAGGGGTTATGTAATAGACCACTGGTTCCAAAGGAGAAGCGGGACAGCAGCATGGCTGCCTGTACTGCTGCCTGACCTTGCTGACGTTGGTGGGAGTTGGACGCACTCAAGTGTTCAACGTGTTCAGTTTAGATGGCAGAGCAGACTGTGTACTTGGAAAATAGTTGCTGGAACATTTGCAGTACACTGGGGCTTTTCCTTTTTTAATCCTTAAAAAGGGAAGCCTGCTTCAGCTTGTCTCTCCCCATCTCTCTGCATGCATGTCTCTGGAGGGCAGCTATGGCTACCTCTGTTGCTGGGTAGAATGGATGGCATCCAACATACTAGCAATCTGGGGATCCTTAAAAATAAAAACTGTCAAGAATAGATAGAAGAGGCACAGTATGAAAACCATATATATCTTCTCCCTTCATGGGGACCACAGGCTCTGCATCTAGAGGGATCTAAGACATGGTGGGACCACATGCGTGAATATAAATGCATGGAGTCATCTCTCTTTCATTGCTGTTGCTATTACTCTTCCACAGCTAAGGTGTGGATGGCCCTATCTATTCATGTAGTGTTTCCAAGTACTGGGAAGGATTTTGTAACTTTTTGGTGCAAGGTAAATATCTCTTTTAACCATCCTAAACTCTTACCATAACATCCTTTGACAGTTAATGCTACAGGTATGTATTGGCTGCGTGAAAAAAGCACTTGGTTAGGTAATTATTTCATGCAAGCATATATGAGCGCTTCATTTTATGTCTTCTGGTTTTATACTGTGAAAAATAATGAATAATTGCATCTGTTCTCCTGACCCCATTGATGATTTTATGTGCCATCATTATTATCAGCTCCTAGTAACCTCTTTTTTCGCAGGCTGGAAAGTCCTCATTTATTTAATCTCTGCTTGTATGGAAGATGCTCTGATTATCCTGGTCACCCTTGTCTGTACATTTTGTAATTCTGCTCTAGCTAACTTAAATGAGAGAGCTCCACACTGTATGCAAAAGGTGAACTCACAATTCATCTGGAATAATGTTTTCTGGTTTGGTCTGTTGGCCTACTGGCTCAGAATGCTCTGCCTATTTGACCATTATTGCTTAGCTAATGCCTTCATTAAACTGTTCAGAGAGGCTGGGATCTCTTTTCTGAGCAATGGCTAATTTAACCTTTTATGTAAGTCTAATAAATATGTCTTTCCAAATATCTGCTGCTTTATATTTATCAGCACCAAATTAATCTGTGATCTTATCTCCCAGTTCTCAGAAACATGAAATCCTTCATGACTCTTGGCAGTCAATTTTAGTTAGGTCTGCCTTGAATATTGACTCTGTGTGTGTGCTGCATGCACCAGGGGTGGGAGGTAACAGCAAAAGTAACAGCAAAGTGCAGTGGACAGGTCTGACTGCCAAGAAGTGATGGGTCCCTGAAGACAAATTATCATCTGGCTTCTGAATGGCACAAATGAAAGCAGCTGCCAACTGTTTTCATCAGTCTGGGCTTTGTCTCCCTCTACAGAACAAATGTCAGGTCATTATTTAAAGAGGAGCTCAGGGTGGGTAAATTTCCGGCATGCTGAATGAGCTGTCATCCTGGAGATTAGTTTTCTGGGATATCATATAGGTAGACAGGGTGAATCACAAATCTTGTGGGAGACCATTCCTCTGAACACAGCAATTGGATGTGTGTCTGAAGGATACAGTTGGGCTGGAAATCTGCAGTCTAGCATGCATTCACAGCACCAGGCAGCAATACTGGGGCTGCAAACGTAGAAGTGATAAATGGGAGGGGAATGAAGCTACTGTTGAAGTACAGCGGAGTGTGATGGCATTTCTTACACTGAGGAAAGCAGCTTCTTGCAAGTGCAGAAGTCTAGGGTTGTGTTTATGCATTCCAGCATTTTAAATGCATGTACTTTTGTGAAAATTTGTACCAAGCTGAAACTCTTGACTACATGCTAAAGGTTACCGATACTTACAGTTCCTAATTTATAGGCAGTGGACTTTAAGTGGCAGATAATTTAAAAACTGTAGTCAGTTTCTGAGGAGAAATACTAATACACCCTATGCTATTCTGCCCCTGCCTGAGTTTCCCTGTTAACTGGGAAGATAATGTGCTGCCATTTCACTGGAATGATCAGTTATCACATAAAAGCGACATTTTTACCCTATTCACTGTTACATGTTGCTGTTTTCAAATGGCTTTTTTTTTAATAAGTATGGATTTAATGAAGAACTAAAAACATTAAGGTATGAATTAAACTTCATTCATTGATTTAGTGGATATTTTACTGTATAATGACCTGAATTACCATTCTTAAGTGAAAAACCTTAGTGTCTGGACCCTGCCATAAAGAAAAACCAAAGTTAGGACAAATCAAGCCAAATGCTGGCCTTTCTAGTCCAGCTAATTTTTTGTCTTTCCATGAGGAAAAATAGTAAAGACCGAGCCGGAGAAATAGCCAAGTAAACCCCGTGGGAAGTTTTCCCTCGAGCCGCCTTTCCCAGACGCAGCTGTAGGGGCCGGCCGGGCGCCGCGAGGTGGCGCTGCCGCAGCGCGCACCGCGCCGTCAGGGCCCCGCCCGCCACAAGGCCCGGCGGCAGCCGGGGGAGGTCCCGGCGTGCTGGGGCCGGCGCCCCTCGGTTTGAGCTCAGCAGGGTAAGGGGCAGCTTCAGCCTCCTGCTACGGGACCTGCCGGGCTCCGACAGCTCTCCGCAGTCCTCCGAGCTGACCCCTCGCAGCCCTCACCGAGGCTCCCGCGTCAGGGCAGCTGTACCTTGCAGCCCCAGCACTGAGGGGGACAAGGGGGAGGCAAAAATAGCAGGTCGCAAGGCTGAGCGTCTTGTCGTGGCAGTGTGGCCTCTGTGCCACGCTAAAATATAGAGCTGAGACTCTGGACTCTTTTCGGCCTGCCCGAGTCAAGACACTTGGGGACAATCTAGGGAACGTCCTGACTGCCTCGGCCTGAAGACACTTTCTCCCTTTCCGTGGCCGAGGTCCACAGAAACCTGAGGGTGTGAACAGCAGCAGGAGTGAGTGCGAGAGAGGAAAAGTGTCTCTAGTGTCCCCTGAGCTCCTGCAACAGGGAAAATGAAGCCAAGAAGTCCTGGAAGGGCACTGCCTGCCATGGTGAACAACACCTCAAGCTCCCCAGGTTGCCACAGCACACCAAGCCCGAGGGAAATGCTTCCCTAGCCCTAGAGCTGGCTTTGTCCTGAGCCTGTGAGCAAGGCAAACCAGCACACCCAAATGGTGACTAAGAGCAGCAGGAGTGACCCTATTCTCCTCCCTGCCTCACCCCCCAGCCCTGTGGCTACTGTGGCCAGAGAGGTTACAGAAATGAAGGAAATTAATTTCCTAAAAACCCAGAAAGAAAAGAGGTGACCTCTTTCTTGTCTCTTCAAAGATCTGGGAGGACCCTGAAGCACATTAATGATATGTAACCAACCTATGGAGGGTGCAACACCCTGCGGTTTCAGCTCTGTACCAATCCTTCTGGGGACCAGTTTGGGGACATGATTGCAGGCTTCATTTTAGACATGTGTATGGCTCATTCTGGGCTCCCTCCTCTCCTGCCATGCAGTGACTACCAGCCTGCTGAATCTCTTACCAAATTAGGCTTCTTCTGCCCACCTTCCAGCCTGACGGGCTGTCACAGAAGTTTATACCATGGCTGGCTAGGAACTTCTTTCTAATTTTAAGTCTAAATTTATTTATGATCCAGATGAGCTTCTAGGAGAACAAATTAGACTTTTGCCCTAGCATATCTTTTTGATGCATGGATGCTGTCCCCTCTCAAACTCTCCTGTTTTAGAATAAACAAGCTCCACACTCAAAATGGCCACTCACAAGCCTGCTCTGTACTTGCTACAGGTCAGCTCCATCTTTCCTGAGAAGGGGTGTGTAGAGCAGCATCTGCAATGCCAAGTGAAGAGGTGCCTCACACTCGTTGGTCTCTCCAGACAATTCTTTGATGGGCAAATCCTTGAACCGAGTGTCTTTATTCAGAACCAAATTGGTGGCACACGGACAGTGTCCACCCCCTGCATGTCTTCTTCCAATGCTTCGGCTTGAGGGGTGCCTGGTTTACAGCATTCTGGGGCAAAACACTGCTGGTTTTGACAGCTCTCCCTGTGACTGACAGAGCCCCTTTCTTAGACAGCTCCTCACCCACCTTGCCTCTTCCCTGCTGGTCCCTGTGCCAGCAGCACTCAGTGGGAGATGGGACAATTATGCAGGCCCCTGCTCCAGACCATCTGTCTCTTGCCCTCACTCTGCTGGGTATCATGGGTGGTGCTGGGGTATCATGTTTCTGCAATAGAAGGTAGGTTTTTCCCCCTCAAGATCCCTTCTGCTCTTCTCCAAGGACTTGTGATAACCCTGTGGCTCAAGGAGGAGGGAATGACCTTTCTAAAGTTACAGAGAGGCTGGTGGAAAGAAAGGAACACTGCTGGTCCTGCCGACAAGCAGGGCTGTGAGAGGTGAAGGAGAGGATGTCAGGGGACTGTTGATGGCCGAGGAGGGCTGGAAGAGGACATGTCCTCTGGGTACCACCAGCCCTGTGCCGAGGTGCTGCGTGTCCCTCTGTGGCAGCACAAAGCATTGCCCAGGACCTGCTCAGCAGAACCCAGCAGGACCAGTTGCCCCCGTGGGCTGGACGTCCACACAGCCTGGCTGGGGCTGTGGGGAAAAGAGCTGAAGAAGGAGGGCGGGGGAAGGTTTAAAAATAGTTCCCTTCTCATTTTTGCAGCTGTCATTCATGGCGCACAAGCCAGCCCGAGGCCTCCCAGCTCCCATACACGTTATGCCTTACGTAATGGGAGACACGCGGGCATCGCTTCGGGCCGGGAACAGGCATCAGGCTGGGAACAGGCAGGGACGTGACATTTACGCTACCCTGCCAAAGCCGATGAGCAGCTCCAGGGTGTCCAGGCCCTGAAAACAGCCTGTGGGTTGGGGAAGGCAGCTTGTGTAGCTGTCAAGGGCAATCCAGCCACAGCCACAACCTGGAGAGGAGGCGAGGGAAAGCGGGATGCAACCTGAGGGTGAAGGCTGGCCTCAGTATGGGCTGCTGGCAGAAAGCTGGTCCGGCCTGCCGGGCCACTGTGGTGCTTCTGGAGCAAACAGTTGTGGGAAGGGGTTGGAGGCTGTGGGAAACACCACAATAGGTCCTGAGGGGTGATTGTTTGCCAGAGGGGAAGATCTGGCCCCAGGCAGCAGACAAGGAGGGAGGGGTGCAGAGATGGCACAGAGAAGCAGAGAACAGGGATTGCAGAGCAGCCCTCCAGGGAGGGGAGCTGAGAAAGAAGCACGGGAGGTGTGGGAGGATGGGTCTGGGGGAGGAGGAAAGGGACAGGCAATGAAGGAAGGGACGGTGCTGAGGGTAGCTGGTGTGAGAAGGGGGCTGAGTGGATGGGGAGAGTTTTGAGAGAGAGATGGGGTGGGAAGGGCAGTTCTGGGACTGGTAGGGGCTGGGGAAATGGAGGATGATTGAAGTGCTGGAGGGAAAAGTGAAGGTCCACCAAAACCACCAGAACTGCCTATTGTTTTCTGCCACCTCGGTGCTACAGGACAAACGTTGCAAAGGGCAAAAGAGCATTCCACATCCCCCCATGTCAGCCACGCTGGGCTCAGGCGCTGCTCCCACATGCTTTTTCTCTACCTCCCGAAGCCTCCTCAGCTTGGAAAACTGCTAACTCAGGGAAATTCCAGAGACGAGGGGCTGTGCATGTGGCAGCAGGTCAGGAGGACAGAGCTGGGCAGTGGGGAGGCCACTGCTCTGCACCTGCGAGCCTCAGCCTCCCAGCCTATCTCATTTAGAAACACTTCCACCCCTCCCACCTTCTGGCCAGGAACTGAGCCATATGTCTGCTCACTGTAGGATCCTCTCTTCTTCCAAAGATCACCGGCTTTCATGCTTTATATGCCAGCAGCCAGACTGCCTTGGGTAAGGCATGAGTCACTGTGGTGTAGTTATTTAAAGCGTGTCTCCTAAGCGCCAGCCACGTGCCTGTGCTGCGCAGGCTGAGAAGGAACGCGCCGCTGGACCCCGGAGTTTGCATGCAGAGGGCTGACCACTAAAAGAAAGGCTGAGACCCAGAGCAAAGGGTTAGCTTCTCCCAGAGCAAAGGGAAACATTGACATTTCTCAGCATCGCCCCGTCAGTGGGGAGAACAATGCGGCTCATCGCAGTCTCAAACCACACCGGGCTATTTCCACATCCACGAACGAACCATACTTCACAGGAGGTGACTCTGTTGCCCGGGGCCTCAGCAGGTCTGGGGCTGGTTTGGCAGCCATGCAATCACCCATTGCACAGGAGGCATGACCTGGACTTGCCAGGATGGTGCTGGGATGGTGCTTGGGTTCTCCTGATGGTGGAGCAGAAGCTGGAGTCCAGTCCTGAAATTTGAGGCATCTAAGGACTTCTAACAACTGCTGGGGAAATGAATGCCTTAGCTAATAAATATTTATGGCATATTCTAACTACTCCCTGCTGTTTTCCATTAGGACTGACATCCCAGAGCAGTAAGTCCCACTGTATGTCCTCCCTGGCTCTGCATCATTCAACTGGACCCGCTGCAAGCCTGCTGGCCTATGAATGAGTCCAGGTGCAGGGAAGCTCATTCTCCCCCTGCCTCCCACTGGCACCAACAGAGATCCTGGACGCACACTGTGCTTAGGCTGAGCCTCACCTACCCACTGAGGAGAGGTGGTAAATAACAGCCTTGACAGGAGGTTTGAGGAGATGCTGGCCAAGCTGAGGCAAGACTGGGCATTTCTAGCATACGGAAAAGGAGGTGTCTCTGGTGAGCGTGACGTCTTGTGTTGGCAGTCAGCATGAGGAGCTGAGAGAGCAGAGCAGAGTTTTGCAGGGGCGCCATGTGCAGGCCAGCTAGACTGAAGATCTTGCCTGTGTTTCCTGGCAAAAGTGATTTTCTCTGGCCCAGAGCAGAGGCTGCACCTCTGATCTCCCAGTCTGGGGCAGCGAAAGCTCAGAGCTGTTCTCACTGGTTGCAGGGCACTGAGCTGCCACGATGTGTCCGCATCTTTCTCTTCCTTTGGACCAGGCCCCTTGGGACCAAAACAGTCCTTCCCCAAAGCCTGGCTGCTTCTGCTGCCTCTTGTGCAGGCCTGGACCCACATTAGCCTGTTTCAGGGAGGGTCTTTTCACAGGGGTGAGATGCCATGTTGAGCCCATGCAAGATCACTTTTCCTCTCCTGAAACATATGTCATTTAGATTCACTGTGTCACACAATGTATCAGGGAAGATATTTGTGGTAATTGCTCACTAAGCATTTTCAGAAAAAGCCAGGCTCATTTTTTCCAAGACAGCAACAGCAGAAGAGAAATGTGCCAGGTATGGGAGCTGTTGTCCTCTTTACACCCAGCTCCTTTCTGCCTCCTTTCTCTGGCCTGTTGGAAGGCCTCTCTGTCTTCCATCTCTCTCTTTGTGTTATCCCTTGCTTTCCCTTCCCTCCACCTCCTTTGCTTGGCTAGACTTTAGTCTTCAAATATATTTTGCTCTCTCCTCTCTCTTGTCTTTCTCTGCCTCATCTCTCTCCCTCTTCATTTACCAGTCAGTGGTGGCCACTGGCCAAAGTGGTGCTGGAGCTGTCAATAAAAGAGCCCTCCAACTCCTACAAACCATATTAGAGCCCCAAACTCCATTTCTACCCAAGACTGTGGGCTCCAAGTCCATCTGCAGCTCACACCTCTCAGCTGAGCCCTCCTCCTACACAGCTCCACTACACCAGACCTCCGCTACTTGTTGCTACAGCCGTAAAAGCAAGGACTGAGACACAGAGGAGGGACTGTGGCTGCTACAACATGTGCTTCAGGCACCAGCTCTCTCACTAATCTACATCAGACCCGTAGAGGCTGATGTTTCTTACCTATCTCCTCTCTGCTGCTTGAAGTCCAATTGCTTCAGGCGCCTGCCTGTCTTGGGACCTTCACTGCAGAGATAGAATACCCTTAGAAGCTACGTAGAGTCCACTCTGACTGCCAGCTAACAAGAACCAAGCTACTCTCTCAGGTTTCTCCCTTCACTACAAAGTAGTTTCTTCATCATCTTCTTCATTAGACCATGTGAGGATGGCTCATGAAAGAGAGCAACAGTTGCAAAATTATGTAAGTCATTGAGAAGTATCTACCTGAGGAACAGTAGGGCTTTGGGATTCTTCTTCTCACTGATGATACTGTTACCCTAATCTGAAGCATGCCACACTGAACTATGAGTCTGTTTGCAAGCTGAGACACCTGAGCCCTGCCTGGTATTAGGCCAAGATTAGAAAAAACTATTGTTGCTGGAATTGGCACCAACCTCTTGGGAGCCAGCAGCGGATGGCTCTGACCCGATGCCCAGGCTGGGCGGTGGGTAGCCTGGAGCTGCTTTCAGGCAGGATGCTAACCCGATACCTTGACAACAATGTGTCCAATTAAGCCCTGTGGTATTTTTGTAATAGCAGAGCTGTGAATTGCAGCTTCCCAGCTAAATTGCACTTGAGTAATGCTCTCATGACTTGACTATCTCCGCAACATGTTAATTAGTCATTTCTGTCTTCCCTACCACGACATGGTATTAGTACAAAATTATTGTTATTAGTACAAAATGGCTGCCCTGACACCCACTGTCACACAGCTCTTTTCAAGATGGGGCTGTGTTTCAGCAGCAGTGGGTAGTCTTGAAGGTGTTTTGGAGCCACTGGGGGAAAGAAGCATCAATATAAAGGATACAAACCCAAAAGCAGACTTTTTCACTCCTTTTCTTTGCAGCCCACTGAGGGCCTGACACCCAAGGGCTGTAATGCTCCCACAGAAGTCAGCTCTGATATTGAGTGTAGCAGAAGCGGAAACAGGCCCAGGGGAAGGATGGCAAGGACAGGAGCTTGGGATGGAAAAGATTCAGAGGGTTCATGTATCCTGACTCCTCCACGAGCATAAGCAAGCAGAGCTGGATCTATACTCCTGCTTTATGCAGAGCACTGAAAGCAGCAGTTAGTACTCGTAGGTAACACAGCATGGTGATCATAAAAACCTGTCTTCCTTTTTGGCTCGAGCAATTAGCCCATACTCAATGTTTCCATTAGTAAGAGAACTGAATGATGGCATTAGGTAGCTTGACATAATCCTGTTTGCCTACAAAGAAGGTACAAACTCCTGCTTCTGTAAGCACAACAGGAGTCAAACTGCATCGACAGCTTCTTTGGTCATAGCTCTAAGCCTCTTTTTAACCAGTTCTTCAACCTGCTTGGAGAAAGCTCCTCAAGCTCTTGCTGTGTGTCAAGTTGCACGTTCTTCACTGCACCGCCTGTACACTTCTAGACAATTTCCACCACCATTCTTCAGCCTCTCCTCTCCTCCCTCCCATCTTCCTTCTATAGCTTTGCTTTGGGATCAGTAATTCCCAAAGCATTTTGTGGTAGACACACAGTGCAGGAATTTGGTAGAGCAGGAATTTGTGCAGACAACTTCATCAGACAATGACATTTATTCCCCTCTATCATCGTGTTGCATCAACATGAGTGACATGTAAATGCCCTGTTGCCACTTTGCTTCTGATTAAACACCTTCAGGGTTTAATGAGTTTTCCTCCTGCTGTAAACCAGCGGTCACAGCTACGGTCACTGCTGTAATCCCAAGATAATTTTGGACATCCTGGGAGGGATGGCACAGCCAAATGCAGCTGCAGCATCCTTCAGAGGTTGAAGGTTGTTTTGGAGACTTCCGCAAAGCAAGAACACACCACACAAAACCCATCATCTCAGCCGGTCAGCAAAGACTGGTCTCAACAAGCTGTTCCAAATGTGCTCCCCTCATCTCCAGCCATGCTTCTGCAATCCTCACATCTGCCACCTGCTCCATTATTAGCTCTTGGGCCGCAGCCAAAGACTGTGGCAACACCTGAGCTACTAATTGGGCTATTGCAGCAGTGGTAGCAGAGCAGGGATGCCACTGCCAGCTGATCCAACTGCTCCAAGATGGGCCAGTATGTAGCCAACGCTTCCACTGCGCAACACAGCGACCAGCTCCTGCAGCTACCTGCTGGGGCCGACATTTTTGGAAATGCTGTCTCGCTGCATGGAGGGCAGCTGTTGCCAGACAGGCAAGGCACGTGTGGGAAGTGGAGGAAGAGCTGTGGAGGGGGAAAAAAAGGAACCAGCTGCTTACAGGTGAATGGCACAAGGGGGATAGGTACAGCAGGAGGCAAAGGGAGAGATAGGGCTGCTCCCTGAAAGCAGAACTCTCCCTTACACCCTGTTTCTGTCTGCTGTTTGCTCCTAGGATCAGGCCGCAGCGTTCAGGGAAAACAACCCCTTGGAGCAAGGAAAATAGAGAGATGAAGGAGAGGAGAAGGCGAGGGTTTTGGAGAAGGATGCTTCCCAAGTTCCCCAGGTGGATGAGCTCCTACCTGGGGAATGCAGCACCCAGAGTGGCATTCACTGGTGTCATATCCAGAGGGCTGGGAAACCTTCCCGTATCCTCGGGGTCTTTCTATAGCTTTTGGCAGCATGTGCATGTAACAGCAAACATTACAGGGATGCAGTTGCATCTGTTCACCTTCCTTTCTACTCCGCCTGGTGAACAGATCCACAAAGCAGAGCCGACAAACTCATCTGTGGGCCAGTTTGAGTGTTTAACTCCCCGAGGTCAGACCTGCTTTGCTTGGCAAGGTGTGAAGAGGCCAGCATTCACCCAGCACGAGTGAATGCTTTGGCAAGGCAGGCTCCAGGCAGGAGTGAACACAGCTACACCCCTGGGTAAGAGGCTTTTAAGCATTTGCGAGGTGGAGAGCCACAGCCCTGCAGCCTGCTTTGCTGGTGGAAGAGCCTAGAAAGCCAGTCCCTGTCACCACCAAGATGAGTAAGATCATGCCAAGTGACAATTACCTCTAGGAGGAAACACAGCTCCCTCCAGGAGCAACAATACCACTTCTCCCACCAGTATTTCCAGGTGAAGAGAGTGGCCTCAGCCAGGCATGGGAGCAGAGGAAAAGGTCTCTGGTGCATTTGGCTAGCAGGAGAGCAGCACAGCCTGCAGTGGAGATCCCTTTCTGTCTGCAGACCTTGCAGGGAGAGAGGATAACATTAAAGACAGTGAAATAAATAGGAGGGGAGGGCCTTGCTAATTGTACCTTCCTCAACAGAGTTGTATCACAGAAAAATACTTGGGAAGGGTTTGTTAGGGGTTTTTGTGAGGTCAGAGCCAGCTCCCTGTACCCAATTCTGTCAAGGTTAGCAAGCGTCACTGGATAAAATCACTGGGTTTTTGCCAACTAGGCAAACACTGTGACACCCCTTCCCCTTGCCCTTTTACCTCCCAGGCTGTGGAAGCCAAAAGGCACCTCCAGGCATTTGTGGGATGCTTTGTTGTACCACTGAGGCAACACGGTCTTCTCCGGTGCAGTGCAGTGATCTGGCTTTTGTGGCTTCCTCATGAGGCCACCCCCACCAGCTCTTGCAGCCCTATGACGGCAGAGCAGCTCGGGAGAAGGTACTTGTGCAACTTTGTAGCACACTCCAGGTATGTTAAAGGATGATATCCAGCTCCAACTGGTTCTGGACTATGAAGCTCTACTGGCCAGGCAAGGCAAGGGTCAGTACGCAGTTACTAACACAGACCTCTGCTTCCTGCTTATGCTTTGAAGATTGCTATTGTGGCCCTCAGATGACCTCATTCCACTTTCCAGGAAAGCTCCATCACAGGTAGAGATCAATCAGGTGCTGCTGGAAAACCCACAGGTCTTAGCAGTCACTCTGTGCACTCAGAGGAGTCAACAGTTCAGTCTAAGGCACCCCACAATATAAAACACTGGAGTCAAGTTTGGATGGACTTGGGTCCTTCCATAGCGTTTTAAGGTGCACACTGGGAAGCCTGAAGTTGTTTCTTTAAAAATATAAAGCAGCAAAATCTTTTCAGCTGGGATGTTGTCTGTGTGTTCACAAAAAGGTGTGGTCAGTGGCTTTCTCCTGCAATAAATACTGGCCTCATATGACTGATGGAGCACCTGCTGGTTACAGGCTGTATTATTCTCTGCTGGCGATGGAGCTCTTGTAGCCTCCACTCTCACGTCTGTAACCATTGATTTTGGGAAGGCTTCTACTTAAGTTCAGTGACTGGTCAAAAAATTTCCATAACAAGTATCTCCATGAAGGAAAATAGGATTTTTCAAAGAGCACTGTACCTTTGGAGAAGACAATAATTCCAAGATTAAAAATAAAGCCTTATCAAAATAAAATAATCTTTCTTAGCTGGCTTTGACTGCTTATTCTCAATGGTCAAGTCTCTCATTTGAAGAACCAAGTGATGTCTCACTTGATCTGTGGTATGATTTATAATCCAGAACATAAGAAATTTTATTTGTTTATGTTTCTAAAAATCAGCAATTTGTGGTTCCCTGTGCTAATGTTTTAGCACTTAGGCTGTGGGTTATAGCATCCAATGCTTTGTCCAACAGTGACAGCTTACACTGCTCTCCTCAGCAGTGCAGATCACCTTTGGCTCTGCCTTGGAGCATCACAGCCCACCTGTCCTCTTTCTGGTCTTGTTTTGTTAGATGCTATTTTGTCTGAGTTTGTCAAGCCCTTTCCCTTCCTCAGTGGTGGCTGGCAGTGGCGTGGCCGCGAGGGATAAGCTGCCCTTCCTCAGCATGTCTCCGTCCCATCCCTTTGCATCACCTCCTTTCCCATTCAGAGCAGCTCCCGGTTCTGGCAGGATCAGCGTGAAGGCAGCAGAAGAGACCGATGGTTGCCGGCCCGGTGCTCATACTCCCTGTGAGTGCGGTGAAGCCATGGCCCCTCCCCAAACCTCGGCGTCTCCATGTCTGTGCTGGAGGTAACAACAGCACTGTGACTCAGAGGCCCCTGTGAGATCTGGCCATGTCCCCAGAGGGGAAACACCATGCCAGGACCAGCCCAGAGAGAGCTGGAGGAGGATCATGTACGAGAGTTTGACAAGCAGGGAGCCAGGTGGGGATGGGGAGGCTCTGCTGGGCTGTGCTTGCAAGGGAGGAGGCCTATGCAGCTGCCACCCATGTTGGGTCACTGGAAACATGCACCATTTCACCAGGTAGGGACGGGAAGAGGAGAGTTCCTGCCTCCCTTGCCTCCCCATGACGTCAGCACCCGTGTGTAAATACCTCAGATATCCCCGGGGTTCTGTCCTCCACCCCTCTGCTCCTCAGTCCTTCCTTGGCTCATGTTTGTGGTCTTCCAGACACCACTGCTGCTCTTTTCCCCGTGTTCTCGACTGTGCTCCCAGTCTGTCCCCACAAGGATGCCAACCCCAGTGCTGCCCTGGCAGATGAGGTCTCTTTGATTTCCGGTTTTTCTGTGTGCCCCTCACTTGCCCTCAGGGCATTGTGCGAGTGCTGCCACTTCGGATGTTGTGGGAGACGTCCGGAGCGTCCTGCCGGCTGCAGCTCGGCACCGCACAGCAATGCTGGGCGCAGGCAGGGACAGAGGATGACCTCGGTAGATTTTGGAAAGGCGCCCGAGGCCTGCTGTGACGCCGCTCATGCCTCTGAGGGAGCCCGCAGCAGCACGTGTTGACACTGAACCCGACCACAGGAAGATCAGGAAATGCAAGAACGCCTGTTGCTGAGGGAAGCTGGACTTGGCCCTTGCGTGAATTCGCTGAGCTCTGCAACCCAGGCCCGTAAAAGAAGCATTTCCTGCTGCAGCAACATCGCCCATTGCCCTCCCTATGCATCACCTTGTGTGGGTCATTTCAGGTTCATTTTTTTCTGATGAAAGCCCCAGCTGCACCTTCTGCAAGCAGTTTCTGGCTGATTCACTTGAAGGAAAACTTTGTCCTTGGTGGAAACACCCTGCCAAGTGGGAGGGACACACTCCCTCCTGAGGATCTGCTTCCTTCAGCAGTCAAACTGTGCCAGCAGTGCGAGGCCAACAAAAATAAGCACAAATGCCCCCCCCCCGCCCCCCAGCTAGGTCTCAGTAACTGCAGAATAACATGGGGACTACTCTTGCCTCCTCGGCATTTGGTGAAAGGGAGAAAGTTGCCCCCACACTTTCACCTGTACCATTCCCTGCCCCTCCTCAAGGCAGAGGCAAAATTTAACCCTCTTTTCCTACCTCATTCCTGTGCCTTTGAGGGAAGGAATTTTCTTCTTAGGGAAGAAAAAAGAACATGTTCCTTCCTGACACATGCATGTACCATGCTGGAGTCACTTGCCACTGGCAACAGCCACACACAAAATGTGCCCTTCACATGACCAGTACAACTCAAAAGTACCAAGTGTGCCAGACGGGGCTTATCCTTCACTGGAGTGTCTTAGGGATGGAGGGTGAAAGGTTCAGTCTTCAGCAGCTTTATAAAAAGATCAGGTTTCTGGAGGTGACAACACAGGCAGCAGTGGAGGGACACTGGAAGAACAGCTCTGCAAGGCCGGGGTGAGCATGTTCCTGGCTGTGTTTGAATTGGAGCCCCGCCACAGAAACCAAAGGAAAAAGCACAAGGTTTTGGAGGTGGCTAACCTTGGCCACAGCCTGCTGCTAGGGCTGGTGCCTGTGCTCCAGCAGAGGACACATGTGGGGTGGAAAGACCTGTCTGTCCCTTTGCAACCGTGGCATCAACCTTGCTCCTCACACACGCTGGGGCCATGGGCAGTGCTGCGGCTGCAGCCATGTGAGCATGGAGCAGGTGGCATTGGCAGGAAAACTCCTCAGGGATGCCAAGGACTCAGCGGGTCCTGGCCCCCCCACTAGTGGTGTTTTTCCACCTCTCGGTCCTGGCATGTCAGCAAGTGCTGGGACACGGGGAGGCACCCGCTGTTGGCAGCGCCCATGCCATGTGTTATTCAATCCCAGTAATCCCAAATCTCCAGGAGGCTCTGGGGTAGCAGGAGATCCTCTCCTGTGGAACTAAACTCGGGTTGTTTCACTGGGCCTGTATTTTAAACACAGTTCAGAGAATGGCTTTTCAAGCTTGCATAAGGCTTTCCTCCGGGCACCAGCCCCTTCTTATTCCTCAAACAGCCCGACTGGAGTCAGAAACTGCTGCTGTCACAGACTGAAAAGCCCAAGGCTGAAGTGTGGCATTTTCTACCCAAGCTGTCTCCTCCTTTCAGGCAGGAGCCCGCCTTCTCGGTGACTCAAGTTGCAAGTTTCCTTCTTAATAACGGAGTCCCCTATGACGAGTGTCTAAACAACACCCCCACGCCCCGTGCTTTGGAGGTTGCTGGAGACAAGTCCCATCTTGTTGCCATGCCTTGCTGGAGCATGCTACTCCAGGACCGACTCAGTCACTGTCCGAACACCTGGCAAACACTCCCACACCCAGGCACTACCTTGCACTGGCCCAACACAGGACTCCAGCTGCTCCCCTTTGAAGGCTGATGGAAGGCAGAGCCTCTCCCTGCACACTGCACTATGTGGGGTTCAGCTCCCTACACTCTTCCTGCTCCCTGAGACAGCACAGTGACAAATACCTCGGGAGGAACAAGGCTATACTAAACCTCTCCCCTAATCCCTGCCCAGGCTGTGCAGCTACCAGCTGTAAACCAACTCCAGGCCCTACCTGTGCCCAAAAAGGGAAAGGCTCCATGCCTCCCTGCGTCACAGCTGAGCAAATGCAGGGCAAGGATCAGGAAGGCACAGTCGCCCTCAATTTTCCATTTCCAAAAACATGTCTAAGGGCAAGCGCTTGTGTGTGCTTAAGATAAATGATTACAAGGGGTTTGAGACACAAAGGGGAAAAAACAGTTTTGTTGCCTGGTGGAGTGTGACAGTCACATGGCGCACAGCAGGCACGAGCTGCAGCCCAGCTCCTGGGGCTCAGAAAACCAAGGGCACAGCGAGATCTTCCAGGAAGAAATTTAGGCTAGAGGGGCTGAGAGGGCATGGGTAAGGATGCTAGTGGGAGTCAGCTCCAGTTCCTTATTTGGTTTCCTCAAGGACATTCAGAGCAGCTCCCTTCAACAGCTTTTTAAGGAGGCAGCATGGGGAACTGCGAGGCACCCCTTGAGCAGGAGGACCATAGTGGGGCTGGGGAAGTTTGGTCACACAGCCATTGGCACACGTGGGGCATGACAGGCACTTCAGCACCTTCCTCAGCCATCTCATCTCCTTTTGCTAAACAGGAGCTGCTCTCTTGAACAGAAATTCTGATTGCAATTGTGCAGTGAGTGGTTAGACAGAAAAACAAAATCAAACCACTATCATTGCTGCATGTTCTCATATCCAGCCTCAAGCCCACCCCACTATGGGAAGTCACCATGGATGAACATTCACAGCAGGGAGGACAGAGCCTGCACATGGTACCTTGATGCTCCCTTAGTTTAGCAAGTACCCCAGCCACTCCAGGATAAACACAAACTGGTCTCTGCAGAGGGGAAAGAAATCCACTCAAAACCAGCACCTCTCCATAGGAAGCACGGCCATGGGGAGCTTCATCTACCCCCTGTAGTGACACCAGAGGACTCCTAACCCAGCCTCATTGGTGATGGTCCTAGCCAGCTACGACAGAATTTGGGTATTTTAGGAACTCTGCTTGACTGAAGGCCCCCAAAGCACCACACACCAAAGGCATCCCGCTCTCTCCTTTCCCCCAGGGAGGAGAGCCAGCTCTCCCCCCTCTTCAGGGAGCTGAATCATGGCAGGACCAGGGATGGCCAGGCACATCGCCACTTTTTCCTACGTACTGCTATTCCTGGCAGCAGGAGAGGTCCCTGAGACAGCTGTCCTGGCCCTGTTGCACAATCCCGGGCCTCACTGAGCTATTCCTAACGCTATAAAACCAGGACCCTGCCTGCAAGGCTGACACTGAGCAGCGGTTCATCCGAAGGCAGCTGTATCCCTCCTTACCCAAAAACAGGCACATCCGAGGTATTCTCTCTGCACTGAGCACACACCACACGACAAACAGTTATTATATCATGCTTTTAATACAAACTTAAAAAAATCTGGAACAATAGAAACTGTACAGATTTGATCAACCTTTTTGTGGGTTTTTTTTGTTTGTTTTTAACTAAATCTCTAGACACACCAATATCCCGTTCCAAAATATTGCACAACATTCTGAATACAAAACTCTGATTGTATTCCTCCTTCGCTAAAGAAAAAAAAAAAAGAAGGAAAAAAAAAAAAAGAAAAAGACAGCAACCCCCTGGTTCCCCCCTCTCAGTAGTCCCCTTCTCCAAAAAAAATCCCAAGCAGAGCACACACAGAAACCCTCCACTCAGAGACATACAGACTTCTGTCCTCTTTCACTCCTCTCCCACAAGGCAACTGTCGATTCACTCCTTGGAGAGGGGCGGGAGGAAAGGGAGGCTGAGTGGGGAGAAAGGAATCTTCACCACTTCTTTTTTTTTTTAAAGTTTTTTCCTGAAAAAATATTTTTTTCTCTCCTCTTTTTAAGAAAAAATCTTGAAAAGAAAAAAATTACATTTTTTTACGTTAGAAATATACATATATTATATATACCTCTTACATTTTACAAATGTAGCAAATTATTCAATACAAACGGACATCAACAAAAAGAACATAAACCCATAAAAAATAAAAGTTAAAAAAAAATCTTCTCTCTTCTCTTCCTAAGAAACCAGGTAAATTAGTGCAGGTTTTTAAAAAATAAAATTGAAGCTGAATGCCTACATCCAAGACTAGAAAAGACCTGAAAAGGCCATTAGTTTCCATTGCTGCCTGATGCTGGAGGAACATTTCTGAAGCACACTTTTTTCCTTTTAAGATGCAAAGAGGTTGGTCCCTCTTCTTTTCCTCCTTCCACTCACACCACTGTTTTTAAAGCATGTATAATACGCGTGGCAGGGCAAAGCAGCATCAAAGCTTCACACACATAAGCAGGTGGACGGGGGACATCCCCACTTCTTCCCTCCCTCCCTGTGCTGGAGGAGAGCATGCTGTCTCATGGCAGCAGCTCACAGGTGGCTTTGCCAGATGTGGGGACAGTGGGGGGCAACTAGACCAGGTCCTGCCATCAGGGACTGAGCACCCCTCAGAGTCCAGTGCAGCATGTGGGGTAGCACCCAGCAGCACCCTGCTAGGGAGAAGGACTCCATGGCAGTGGTAGCATCCATTAAGCGGCAGGTTCCAAGGAAATAAAACAGGGAAACACAACCGCTGGGTCATTCCTCCTCAACTTGTCCTAGTCTGGAAACCTGCAGGGTTGAGGCTGTGGGCACCAGCTTTGGGGAAATTGGCTGGGCTCTGCTCTCCTCACCCACCTTCTGCACTGGTCATAGCTCAGTAGCAAGCAGCCTGCTTGGGAACCCATGCTGGGCATGAGGTCAGGACCATGTGCCCCATCACCCATTGAGAGGAAGGATGCGCTGGAAACTCCTTGGAGAAGGAAAAGCAGAGGCAGTCTCCCTGGGACAGCCCGTTACCTTCTGCAAATGCTCAATGGCAACACAACTACAAAAGGGCTGGAGTGCCTCTGTCTCAGGGAAGGGAGCAGGAAAAGCACATGGTCAAGCTCATCTCACCTGAAACAGAGATTTTGTGAAAGAGCACATTGGTTCCACAAGCGCAGGAGGAGCGGATTTCAGACTGTGCTCCAAGAAGCGTCATTAAAAGAAAACCAAACCTCAAGTTCAGGAAGCAGCAAAAAGCTTATTTTTCATTTAAACTGAGAACTTCAATGACTGGAGTTTCATCATCTCCATCTCTCTCCTCTTTGCACACTTCCATGCTCACACAGCAGCCTCCAGGGAGACCTCCCTTTCCACCTAAAAAGCGTCCACCCTTCCTGGGCATGAAGCAGCCCTCCTTTGGCTTTCTGTGAAGGTGGGTTTTAGAATCCTCAACACAGAAGCAATCAAGCTCAAAAGCCACTACTGCCTGACTGCAGCATATCATCCTGGAGAAAGCTGCAGAGTCCTAGATCCCAGCCCTACTGTGAAGAGGCACCATACATTCATAGGCTGAGATGACCACTTGCCTTTGGAGCACCCATCCCAGCTCAGCCCTAAGCTTGCCACTGTCCATGCTGATGTGATCTGGATGGAATGAGGAATTTATGGTAGGTGCTTCCTTTTTGCACTGCATCAGCCACCTCCTCAAGCTTCTCCAGAAAGGCAAGGCAAGGGATTTAGTCAGGTGCATACCTGGCTGAAAGCACAAACCCTTATGCTACTGCTCAAGACGACAGCAGCTTCAACAACATCCCCTATCTTCCTGAAAAGTTGTGCTGCCTCACTAACTAAAAAGGAAGGAATTTACTCTCTGAGACAAGAAGATGAATTCACAGCAGATAATGAGAACTCTGACCTCAGAGGCCACCCCAAGTGGATGCTGGCCCCTGCTGCTGGGGAGAACATCTGGGAAGTGGGGACAGGATCCAAGTGGGGTCCAGCTGGTTCAGTGCCACCTCCCCCAAGCCACAGGGACAGGCAGGTGGTGTTTCCACAGCACAGGGGCTGTCACCCAGACCAACCGGGCAGCCCTGAGAGAGCACAAAAAGGCCCTCTTGCTCAGGCACACGAAGGTCCAATAACCAGAGCCACTAAGCTCAAAGCACTGTCCCCCTGTAGCCACAGCTGAAAGTGCAGATGAGGGAGGGAGCAGGAAGAAGCCATTTCACAGTAATGCTCTGCCCCATGACGTGCTGGGAGATGGTCAAGGAGAAGAGTTAGTGCTTTTCAGCACACAGACAGAACAGCTGATGCCAGCTTGCACTGGAGCCACAACAGCACAATGGTCTGCGCCCGTGGGCACAGGAGATGCTCTCCATCTACATGCAGAGCTGTAACAGAAAAAGCAAGCTCACCCACCCATTCTGGCTAGCACGCCACAAGAGTGTGTGTGTCTCCATCAACACTGACTCATCCTCTTCTTGTCCCTCCTCCAGCATGGTGGTACGATGACATTCCTACTACACCCAGGTGGAAGGACCTTGTGTCCAGCGTGGGGCAGGGGGTGGTGCAGGGAGAATCAGGAGCGTTGTGACCTACAGTTGCACCAGTCCTGGGCTGGGGTGGGGGAAATGGGAACACAAACCAAAAAAAAGCCCAAGACTCATTTTAAGGAGTAAAAAAGTGAGTAGGAAAAAAGCACAGGTACTGAGTTAAAAAACAATTCAGTGCTTCAGGAGCGTTACCAGCACAGCGCAACAACACTGAGCTCTCTCTTTTCCCAAGAACCTATATTTGCAAGGTTTTAATATTTTCTGTATATTTCTATTTTTCTTTTCTCTCCCTCTTGTTTTTTTGTTTTGTTCTTGTTTCCCCCCCTCCCTCCCTGCCCCAAAATATTCTCCTTTCTTTGTGTTCAGTTGGCCAGGACGACAGGCTGGAACGACTGGCTAGGATACTGCATGGCATTCAGGTTGTAGCTGAGTCCTTCCACGAAGGGAGACTTCTCCAAAAAGAGGCTATTGGTGCTGCCACTGAAGACCTGAGCCATATCAAAGGTACCACCTGTGCTGGCGTTGAACTGCGATGCTGGCGGGATGCTGCTGGCCTGGCTCTCACTGGCAACACCATCAAAGAAGAGACTGCTGGCTCCCGGCGAGCCGCCGCTGTAAACGAACTCCTTGGCATTGGGGGAGAGCTGTGACTGTGGGGCTTGGCTCCCAGCGCTCCCGACGAAGTTCAGAGAGTGCATAGACAGAGAGAGGCCCTTGTGCTTCAGCAGGTTGGTGGTGGGAGACCTGACCATTCTCGGCTGCTGCACAGCCCCTGCTCCACCGCCCCCTCCTCCGGCTCCTCCACCCTTCTTCATCTTGGTCGAGCCGAACTTGGTGGCAGCAAAGGTGGCAGTGGTGAAAGTGATGGGCTGCGCAGAGCGAGGGATGAAGGTGGGGCTGGGTGACTGGCCGAAGGAGGGGGACGGAGAGTTGGACAGCGAGTTGTCGTGGCTGCCGATAGGGACAAATACCTGGGCGTCGGGGTTGAAGCTGCTTTTGATTTCTTTGTCCAGCTCTGTGGCACTGCAGCCCTCACTGTCATCTAGGTAGAGAACCTTAACAGAGCCCTTCTCACCAATCTGGTAGGAAACCTCAAAAGGATCAATCCAGACACTCAGCTCTTCTGGCACATTGGCACGTACATCCTCCACAGCCAGCCCGCTCCGCTTGGCTGCCAGCTCCACCACCGGATCCACCGTCTCCCCTATATGAACACAGCGATAGCCAGATCCCTTCAGAGGTTTCTCGGGGTACCAGTGACCTTCATATTTCTTCTTCAGCAGGCGCTCTAGCTCCTCACCAAACAGGTCTGCCCGCCTCCGAGGAAGCTTGTTGTACAGGTATGAGATGATGAAGTTAAGAGCAACTTTGATCTCCAGATGCATACTCTCTTCGCAGCAAGCAAGTCAGGGCAGTGTATTAAAAGTGACAAAATGACAGAAACATAGACAAGTTTTGATTCCAAAGAGACCTAGGGAAAGAGAGAAAAGGATGGATGAAGACTAGAGAAGACAACTCTCCACCTGTTGAGATAAACAACTGTGCCTTTTCATGAACAAAGCAGAATGAGCAGTTTGCACAAATACTAACAAGAAGTAATGCTCTCTAGGAATCACCACAAATCTACTGGTGCTCAGAACAGAGGGATGCCGGTAGGGAGGAGTCTCCCTGCTCCTCTTTCAGAAGAAATAAGGGTGTAGCCACTACCCGCACACAAGTACGTACATCACACTCACCTCACCGCCAAGCACTGCTGCTGTAACCCGGCAGGCCACTGTCTGCTCTGGCAGAGCTCTGTCAGCACATCTAACACGCCTCTCCTGCCCCGGCACTCAGCTGCTTCCAGCACGGCTCACCTGCGCCAGCCTCTCCAGAGCACAAGCGCAGCACCTGAACAGCCTCGTGACTCGCTCAGCAGCTTTGTGCAGAGACCTGCTCGTGCTCAGGACAGGAGGGCCAGCCTCTCCTCCGGGAGGCCGGGTGGTTGCGCCGGGTGCCACGTCCTGCCGGCACAAGCGCAGAAGGGACAAGAAGGAGCGAGGGAGGGGGCCAAAGCACCAGCTGGCAGCCCACGTTTACTATCCCCTTGACTGGCAGGCACATATCTTATTAAGTGTACCCAGTTGAGACTCTGCCTAGCTACAAGCATAAAATCTCAGTTTAATTCTGCTGCGGGGGAGATTGGGACAGGAAATGCGCACAGGGTCACAAAATACACACATGCCAAAAGCCCGTCCAATACAGTTCACATCGCTTATCCTTGCACAGAGGGAAGATGAGCTCTGCTAGGATCAGGTATCTACTTAATAAATACTGAAATTACTTGCCAAAGATTGAAGTAATCCTCCCTCCTCTCTCTGTCTTGTGAGGAAGTCTCCAAAATGGAGAGAACCCACAAAAGCACAATGCAAAACCACAACACTCAACTCTCCCATTACATACAGATTTACAAACAGTGTTTGTCTGGGTACAAAAAAAACCCAAACCAAACCACGTATGTCAGCACTACACTCTGTCACTCACCCAAAGAAGATGAATCCCACAGGTATTTTAAGAGGAAGCACACTTCCAGTAGCCTCCACACCTCTCTAGAGGAAAGAAGAATATCCAGTTTTTAATTGGCAGCTTAGTCAGAGGCCGCTCTGTCTTCAGCTGCCCTCACCTTGCTCAAAGAGATACACTGTGTTCAACCATCTTCCTAAAATGGGCTTCAGGGATGTTCTTGCACAGCACTCAAGACAATGTTTATGATGTGTGACAATTATCTGGGGGTGGGGATGGAGTACAAACATACATTGTCAGCATTCCCCTGAAAAATCCCAGCAGCACAACCAGGTATCCATGCTGGCCTAAGTGAGGAGGAATTAAAAAACTGACCAGACTTGTTTGCTTGGTCTAGTTTAGTGGACAGGAAGGATTGAATAATTTTTAAAGAAGCCCTCAAGTATTTTGAAGCTTTACTGCAAAAAAGATTCTATGTTTTTATGGATGCAGATTCTATGTTTTTTCTGTAATACTCTGAGTTCACAGAGGCTTAGCTTTAGGATGATGGTAACCACAAAGAGGTCCCACACCCCAAATCTGCCAACAAGGAGGCCAGTCCTGGAAGGAACCCTCTTTGGGTTTGATGCAGCAACATAAAGCTACACAGGAACAAGGGAGTGGAAAAAAAAGTCTTGCCTTTAAAACCTGCTTTAAGGAATTACTGTAATGTAACAAACTTTGGTAGGTCACTGCAACCTGACCAAGTCCAAGTAAGAACAGATGGAACACCAAAGAAATAATCAACCACAGTTTTTTCTAAGAACAGTAAGGAGAAGCCATTTTCAGAAGGCAAGAGTCTTGGCACAGAGACTTCTCCACAGAAATGAAGTATGAAGCAAACCCCTAAAAGAGCATACCTAAACCCTAACATGAGCTTGTAGGGACTACACTACCTCAAGGGAGGATTACATAAAGCTCTCTTAACTTCTTTGGCTTTGAGACATTCGAAAGAGAGGACACCTTGGGATCCCAGCAAGTTAAGCAGGAAGAGAACGGCCAGTTTGTAAGTCTTTTAATCTTGAGATAAATTCTAATCCAGATCCAAAATCTAGCAAGAAATCAGATATTAAAGACTGGGAAAGGAAGAGTGGCCAAGATTTGTTAATATCCTATCTGCAATACAAATGTCTCAATATACACTGAGGAGCCCAGGTCCTCACCAACTTTTTGCAGAAAGCAGTGAGGAGGTACAAGTATACATCATTGTCTCCTTTTTCCTTTTCTCCTGTTTTCCTAAAAAGGGAATACTCTGTACCTCGTTTACGAAAAAGCTAAGTTAATTAGCCTAATAACACGAGCAGCTGCCAAGGTAGTGGCATACAACTGATACCTGCCGGAGGCACAAAAAAAGTCACTGGCTCCTCATGCTGTTGATACAGCAAGATGCGCTCCAGTAGGATCCCCTCAATTTCTTTCTACTGCACTGGAATGTGATAAAATAATTCAAAAAAAATTAAAAAACCCAAAACCCACTGAAAACCAGCTGAAGCAGCATGGCTCTGAGAAAAGAAACTACCGAATACCAATTGTAAGAGGTATTCTGAGCAGGCTTCCATAAAGGCCAGCATTTTCAAAGTAAAGGCTTACTGTACAGCATCGAGGTGCTGGCAGGGAACAAAGGGCTGGTTCTCTGCTCTGCGGAGGGAAGGCAGGAGCCCCCTCAGACTCCCCGTTTATCAGTACGCAGAAGGGGAGAGGCCAGACCATCACTTGCAACAGAGAAGAGCGAATACGGGAACGATTCCGTCTCCTCCTGGCTACACCAACACGGCGGGTGACCTTGCGGGTATCCCCCTTCGAGCTCCCGAAGGAGGCCCGGCCCCGGGAACGGGCTGGCCGCCGCCTCGGGACTTGAACAGACGGCCTGCGGTCCCACAGCCGGACACACCCGTCTGGAACGAGAGCGCCCTTCCCA
>VXBT01012252.1:344621-356117 GCA_013400235.1 Oriolus oriolus | reverse complement strand
CCGGCCCCGGTACTCGCGAAGGGACAATTCCCTGCACGCCCCAGTCACGTCTGGGAAAACCCCCGTGGTGGAACCCCCGGCCCCGCTAGAGCGGAAGAGCTCGAGGAGACGTGCCCACGAGAAATCCTGGCTCCCTCCGTCGTTGCAAACCCCTCAAGACCCCGGGTCCCCGATAAGGGCAGGGAGCCCGAGGGCCTGCGAGCGCATCTCCCCGGGGAACAACGGGGCAAGGCCAAACCGGGCGCGCTGGTGTCACCGCGGAGAGGGCAGGCGCAGCACGGCCACCCCCGCGACCCCGAGACGGGCACGGAGACCCCGCCCCCGGCACGCGCTCCCCGCCCCCCGGACTATTTTGTCTCAGCACGCCTGTGTGCCTCCGCCTCCAACAGAGCAGGGCCGGCCCCACCGCGGCGGAGACGAGAGACCCGCAAGGTGCGCGAGCGCCGGCCGTGCTAAAAATAACTGCGGCGTGTTAGCAACAGCCTTCCCATTGGCTGACCGGGCCCGGCGGCGCCTTCGGATTGGAGCGCTGCCTCAGCCACTGAGCCGAAGGGGGTGTGCGCGGCGGGCGGCGCTGGGCACGGCGTGGGGGCTGCCGGGAGATGTAGTCACCGGGGCAGCCGCGGCCTACTCCGTCCCGGGTGCTCCCGCCCCGCACTGCGGGGCGTTCGCGGGTTCGGGCAGGGCTCGGGGTTACAGGCTGCCCTGGGGAAGGACAACCATGGTGACGGCCATCCCTGGGGCCGCGGGCTGATGGTGGCACCTCCACCGCCGAAGGCTGAGCTGCACCGCCCACTGGCAAGCTGAAGGCACTCTCACTCAGCGCACGCACAGATCCACACCCTTTATTTCAAATCAGACCCATTACTAGTTCCAGGAAAATGAAGAAAATGCCCATAGGCATCCCCAGGCCGTGTATTCTACAGTCCAAGGTCATACCACCTTGCACACACACCGCTTGCAAAGGCTGCTTGCTGTCCATACATAAAGCAGCTTTTGACCTAAGTACCAGTCCAAATTAGTGGAAGGGACACCTGGTGTTTCCAGGCTCTCCCAGCCATGAGTCCTACATCTTCCTCAGTGCTGACACAAGCAGAGGGTGACACAAGCACGACTGCAGTCCCTGTTGCAGCAGGGGTAGTTGACGTGGCAACTATCTCCCAAGTGCAAAGATACAAAGTTCATCTCTTGCCCCATTTCCACAGCAGGCCCCGGCCTCCTTCTCGGTTTGGTTTGTCCTCCCTCATTCATGAACACTTTAGCTCAGGTACTGCCTTTGCCATGGAAGAGCATTTCTTTTGAGGCCAGCCAACACCATGTGTTAAGAAACCTAATAATGCTCCTTCTCAGCCACAGCAGCCAGCTTTGCTCATTTTCCCACTGATTAAAGAAAAAAGGAACAACTTTTGAAGTTGTTTTTTTTCCTGGAGGGGAAGGGGAAAGAGAAAGGGAAGATTTATGAGAGCTATTATGAGCAGCCTTATTTTCATCACTCCCATTTTAAAAGGAATTTAGTTACAAATGAACCCCTTTTTTTTTTTTTTTTCTCCAGTTATTCCCTTGCTTTGCTGGAAACAAAACCATGCTGTCAGCCAGAGATCAGGAAATTAAAACGACGGAGCTATTTTTAGCATCATTAAGCAAAAAAAGGCAATTACATTTCTAAAATTCTGTTATTGTTTTAATAAGGTGTTACTAAGAGGATGTCACATATTTGGGCTCTTTAAAATACCTGCGCCTTGACCGTGCTCTTTTAATTATGGCGTCGCCCTTGTACACATGCAGGCAGAGGAATTCTGTCACAGTATCTGCTCCTGCATTCTCAGCCATTTGGCTATTACGTCAAAGCAAAGCTACCGTGTCACATGTGCACGGGGAGGGGAGCAATTGCCAAGCCACTGGGACAGAGCTCGTTTGGTTGGGTTATTTAATGCCAAGGAAGGGGAGTCAGGTTATAATTGGGCATAATTAATATCGCCATACCCTGAATCCTCTGTACATTCAATTCACATGACAGCCCCAAGGAAATGAAAAATTCTTTCCTGCTATTGAAAGAGGCAAACATCTCCGACTGATGTCTATAATGAGAAAATAACAGCTCCTGTGCAGATAAGGTTTCAGAAGCGAGATTTTGTCTGTGCAGCTCCCACGGGAAAAGCTCACAGGCAGATTCCAGGCCTTCACAGACCTTTTCTTATTGTTTTGCCTTTTTTTAAAGAAAAGTAATGCTTGGGGCTCAAGGGCTTTGTCAAGATTAGGTGGTTCAAGGGACTGGAGGTATGTTACAGAGCTATTTGCTGAGCTCCGCTGTAGCTGTGGCTGGCAGCCGGTCTGAAGGGGTGCATAACAGGGAACACCTACATTTCAGAACACAGCAATGCCTTGTTAGTACTGGCAACAGAGGCCAATTTCTCAATAGGCCAAGAGGTCTCATGTTCTCTCCTTCAATGTAAATATTTGAAATTAAAGGATTTTTTTTTCACTTGTTCTGCAACATTTTAATAAAAAAAAAAGTAACACCACCAAGAAAAGTAACGGCAGGAAGACACATTTAGCTCCGTGCATTAGGACTTGAAGACAGCACCACGGGGGTTTAGCTGCCACGTTTACAAAGCTGTCCCTGACTCTTCCACCCTTCCCTGCTGTTGCCACGCAAGTACTTCGCAGCTGGCAGCCAGGGAGCCCCTGAATGTGGCTGCATAGGACTCCTCAGACTGATGAAGCCCTTCCAAAGCTTGGCCTGCACACAGCAGCAGGACGTGTCTTGTCTCATTCCCCCCCTGTGGGGAAGCTTGCCCTTTTAGCACATGCTCCAGGCTCCAGTGCTGCAAGGCAATCTCCTTCTCCTGGACAAGTACTTTAAAATCTATTTAGGTGAAAAATATTGCACTTTTCTAAAGGCTCTGCCTAGGTATCATCAACTGCTGCATAGAAATCATTACCAAGCAAGCAAAGCTGTATTTTTCTGGGCTACAAAAATGCATCCATTACCCTTGTCTGAATTAGCAGCTTCAGGGCAATGTTCCGTCCATGCTCTGAAAGTACCAGAAGGGCAGTGGCACTGAACTGATCAGAGCACCAGCAGCATTTGGCATGCTCCCCAGAGCTGTCTGAGCAAACAAGGCAAAGGGGAAAAAGCCTGTCTCTCCCTCTCTCCACCTGCCCAGTGACTCAGAACAACTAGAAATGGCAGCTTAACTCTCAGAATCCAGACTGATATATCCAGCAGTCAGCGTGAGGGCATCGGGAGTGCCAAGAAAGTGAGTATGCTCAGCCGTTTTTGGGGATGGGGGAAGGGACACTTGTACCTCTACAGCAAGCCCTGCCTGGCTGATCCTGCTAAATGATTAGGAACAAGGGGTGCTCTAAAATTAGCTCACCAGGGGGTATTGGTTCTGAGGCAAAAAATAATTCCTTATTTAATTTTCTTCTACCTTCACTGAAAAACTTCTGTCATCTTCCAAATTTCTGGGAAAGAAAAAAAATACGTACAAACCTTCTGCATTCCTAGTGTGATAATTTGGGTGGCCTGACTGAGGGTACGTGATAAATTCTGGTTGAAGTGATAAAGTTCCAGGTACAACAAACGTGCATGTCATGGCCTGCTTTTAAAGAAATACAGAATTTAAAATGGCTGATAACAGGTCTGACATGGGCTTCCTGGTCCACAGAGGCAGTTGCTTAATCCCACAGAACTGCTTTGGGAGAATAGGTTTGAGTTGCTGTAACCAATGAGCTAGATTGCACTGAACATCTTGGCAAATGGCATCCACCAGAAGCTGTGTAGGGGAACCATGGTGCAGGGAAGAAAACATACTGATACTCTCAGAACTGCAAAAAGCTTGGAAGAGAAACCTGACAGAATTAATAGCTGGGGGCAGGAGAGGGAGGAGCAGCTGAGATAGTGGTAGGGCCAGTGACAGCTAAAGCCAGCTGCAGCAGGGAAAAATTACTTTTGAGGGGAAGATAATCACAACTTGTGTGCTTTTCACTTTTATCCAAATGGTTGGAGAAGACAGAAAAGGCATTTAAGCCAAAGAGTAGTTAGAGGAATTGGTACTAGCCTCAAGGGAATAGCTGAAATCCTGGAAGGGGCACAAAACAAAAAAGGTCTTGGGGCTCTGCACCCCAAGACTGCACAAAGACAACCGTGTTAGTGTAGCACACGCTCTGCTCAGGCTACAAGCGCTTGAAGGACCACAGGGCACACACGCTGAGCCAGGACCCTGATTTAACCATCTGAGGAGTGTACACACCCGTGGGGAACTCAGTTCCGCCTCTGCACAAAGGCGCCTGTTCCCAGATCTTTGCTGAGCCAACAGACTGCTTTTAGCCTGTACTGGTATTTGACAAACAAGCAGCCTCTGGTTTCCAGCACGCACACGGCCAATAGCCCAGAACACAATAGTTGGTTTCCCGTTACAGCAGGGAAGGCTTTAACTTATTCACAAGAACAGGACAGCGAGTCAAATAGCTTAGTAGGTTTTAGAAAGGGATTGGATGTTTGCATGGTGAAACAACATCCACAGCCGTATTAGCCAGGATAAGGGTTACAAGCTCAGCGATCCTCATGCTACGGGACAAAATGATCAGTGGCTGGGATCACAGGCAGACAAAAGCAATAGTCGTTCCCTGAAGCTCCTTGCGGCAAGGTCACGTGGCCATAAGCAGACACTGTCAGAAACCAGATAACCCATTGTGAAGTGCTAGCTGGGCTAATCCTCCGTGTCCCCAGAAAGCTCCAGAGAGGCTAGGCACAGAACGAACCAAAGAGAAATTCTTGCTGTACAAAAAATAAAAACCCAAAAGTTTTATTGGTATGCATCCTACAGAAACGGTTACAAGAAATGGCCTTGGATTAATCTGTCAAAGGAAACATGGAACAGCTGTGCTCTCCCTAGGAAGGCACCAGCCATGAGCAGGTTCCTTACAAAACAGGGTAGCATGGAAATATAGTGGAGGAAGGGAGGAGGGGAGCAGATTGGTGCTCTGTTCTTCAACACTGATGGACGGGACAATTTCAAACAATTGAGAGGAGGCCCAGTAAGAACAACCGCAAGCTGAAACACCTCTATTGTATTTCTCCACACTAGAAACAGCACTTGCCATTTTTTACTGAGCTGGTCTCCTCTACATGTAAGTGCTTGCCCACTCTGCTTTGCATAGAGAGGTGGGACAACTACTAGCAAAGCTTCTGCGAAGGCAAGAGACAGTAATCTTCATTTGCCCCCTCTCATCATTGGTTCTGATCAGGTTTCAGTCCCCACTCAGTCTGTTATTTCTCCAACCCCAAGTATATTACTGAATTTGTACTGCTTTAGAAAAAAAAAAAATCAACCAGTTTTCAATAGGAGTAAAGTCCAGAGATGTTCCAAGACCCTCTTGCCAACCCAACAGGAGGTGGCCACGTACAAATAGGATCACCTCTTCTTGAAGCCATACTTTTTCCTTTCATAGAAAAGATCTGTCTTGGAACTGCCCAGGTTGACGATCTTAGGGCAACCATCTCTCTGTAAGAAGAGAAAATGTAAGTTAGGAAATGAGCAAACACAGAACAACATCATAGTTTTAGTAAGTTCTCAGTTCCCACACTCCTCACCCCCGTCCTCAACACATTTCAAATACCTGCACAGACAAATTACTCTCCAGTGCTGGTTACCAGTAAGAGAGTGGAACAGAGAAGAGGATGGATGTCTTTTCAGCATTACTGAAGGACATGCTCTCCCTCAGTGCCGAAGTAGAAAACAGCTCATATAACATCAGCCGTTTAATAAAAAGGATGCTCAGTGCCTCAAGACTGAATTTTTTCTAAATTAGGATATGCAGGACTTATATAGCCCAGAGGAATAACCCTTTCCCTCCTTAGCCAAGAAGAATCTTGCTGCTCTAGATGCCACCAAACCATTCTTGTGTTTAGGAACTCCTCTCAGCTGTAACAGCAGAACTGAATCTCAGATTTCTTGCATCCTGGATCGATTACTGCAGAGACTGTACGGTCAGCTACTCACAGCAGCTACACAGATAAGCTCTTGCACCTGAATTCCAGTAGATGGTGAGAAAAAAGCCACAAGAAAAGCAAGGGGAGTACGGGAGACCCTCCTGAGAGGTGTGGTTGCAAAACCAAATCAGAAATGCACCTCTTGGTATACCTGGGAACGTTTGCCCATGGGCCACCTGAGCCCAGCATCTGCGTAATTTTTAGGGCAAAACATTATGGCTGGCCACAGCAGCTGTGAGGGGCCCAGCAAGCAGAGGAACATGTGTCCTTGGCTGATGTGCAAGCCTGAGTGCATTGGATTTAGAAAGCCCCTGGGCAGATGTCAGATGCTGTAGAATCTGCACCCAAGCTGCCTGGCTCCTGTGCCAGAGATGCAATCTGGTGGGGAGGATCTGCATGATAGGATTAACAGGAGAGGTGGGGAACAGAAATCATCCCTCCCCCATACACCTGCCACAACCCATTTCTAGCTACTGTCTCCTTATTTCATTTTGAACCTCAGTAGTAGGACTCTTCCAAGCCTTGCCTCCCACGATCCATGGAGTCTGTTCAAATCTTGACAGCCTTATTGCAGGGCTCTGTTCATTCTTCCACCTCCTCCTAAGGACACGAGCACACTACTTTCTCCAAGAAAAGATCTACTGTTTGCAACTCACAGATGTCCTGGGTGACAAGGTGGGATTCTGGCCCTTACCCACAGATCAAAGTGGGCTGAAACAATACTTCATTCCTTCCTCCACCAGAATAAATGAACCAAGAGTAACCAGGTCCTTTGCCTTATGCCCAATAGCATTCCACCTCTGCCCTCCATTTTATTTGCTGTCCTGCTTCACTTTCTTTTCCAGTCTTTCTCTGAGGATGATGGAAGTGCTGTGGCTGAAACCTTGGACTGTTAAAGCTTCAGGTGCAGAGCTCTGTCCATCTGTTTTTCTTATTCACATCACCACCAGATACCATAATTGTGACAGGCAGCAGCACACTTAATTTTTCTCTTTCTGGGCTCCCTACACTTGTGCCAGCACTTTTCAATCCTGCAACAAATCACATCAGATCTGCTGTTTCAGATCTGCAACTTCACATCTGCAATAATATGTAACATCTGAGTTTTCTGCTACGGAGCAACTTTCTTCACTCACAGCAGCCTTTACCCAGGTGTCAAAATACTCCAGACCTGTTACTCTCCTCTAGCTCTATGTTTTCTACAGTCCTCCCTGACAGAGCAGCTGGCTATTTCACACCTGAACCAGACATGATAAGATACAGGTGATCTTAGGTTATGAAAAACACCTGCTGGGAATCTATATGAATTGATAAAAATAAAAGCAAGCCTATTTTACTCATGACTTATAAAGCCAGGTGTCTTCATTCCAAAGGCAAGTGAACAAAACTACTATTTCTCAAAGCATTTATAAAGTAGGAGGCAGCACCACCATCACAGCACTTATATCCACATTTAGAAACAGAGAAAGATTATGGTCCTGTTAGATCTAATGACTTAATTCAAACGAAGACCTGCTCCTGTCCTGGATTTGGCTGCAGGCCTCTAGAGAAAACAGGCACTGGAGAGAATTAAACCAGCAACTCACTCAGCTGAGGACACTCCTGTAAATCACTCTGAACCACTCTCTCAGCACGTTCTTCACAGTCATTAGGGTGCGTAGGAAATGACATTTGCAAAACACCAAACAACCTTTAACAGACACTCTCACAGCTACTAGGCCTACATTCTGGGATAGCAGAACTGTAAGCATCATGTTCCTGTTCTTCTGTAAGGTCTTTCTAATGCTTTGTTGCAGTTCTTCATGTTCTGCACTCATTGTGTTGGATTATTAACAAAAGCCTTACAAGGAGTGAACAGCTGCCTCATTTCACGTGTGCAGTGGCAATCTTTCAGCACAATATTCTAAAAAGGTTATAGCTCTGGCTATAGACAAAAGGGACCATTACACCAAAAAGCTTTAGCAGAAAGAGATATCTACAGTATAGACCATTCCAGAAAAGAATAAGAAAGTATAAATTGTATCCCATTGAAATTATACAAGCATCAAACTTGTGAAACACCATTACCAATGGAGCCACTGGACACTAAGGACCAACTTTACATTGTTACTCAAAGGAAAACACAGGCCTTACAGTACTGTATGTGCTCTCAATCAGTGGCTCATAATGGACTTCTAGCGAGGAGCTGCTCCTGCCGCTGCCTTGCAGTGTCTGCAATATTTCTGTCCCTGGTGAAACCTAGGCTGGAGAGGTAGTAAGATAACAACCTGAAGTGGTAACAAGCAGTGTGTGAAGGAAATGGACTGTGAGTGTGCAAAACAGTCAGAGATCCTTAAAATGAAGAGTGTTACAATACCTCAAAATGCTTTGCAAACACAGGGAACTATCAAAAAGGGAAGAAAAGTTTGAGACATTGCAAATGAGCGCCAACACTAATTTCAGCAGCTCCAAGACCCTTCAAGGTAAGCGTGGCTACTATGTAGCTGGGATAGCAACATACATCTTTTTCCTGGATGGTGCACTCCTTGCAGTAGTAGGCGTCGGACACTCCGGGCCCCCCGCAGATGACGCAGCGGCCCTGGTAGGAGCCGTAGTTACACTCGTCACAGATGCGCACCAGGGTGCAGGGCCGCACGTACGAGTCGCAGATCACGCACTTGCCATCACCTGCGAGCACAGCAGAACCTTTGGTTACAGAACGTCCTTTTTGCCACCCCCACGTCAGAGGAAAAGCTTCCTAGTCAAAGAACTTGCCTGAACACTCAAAGACAATACAGCTGAACTGCAGAAATGTGCCCTGCAGGCACAGGGCAGAACTTTGTATTGCACACAGACTTGAGAGGAACAAGGGCCGTGGCCTGCAATATTCGAGGGGTTTTTTTTTAATTTAGTCATACGTTCACAGTCAGGGAAGAAACCCAAAGTAACTTCTTTGCGATTAGCAAAGATCTAGCGGTGCTAGATCCGTAACTTGCTTAGACTGTACCACTACTTTTATGCTACAACTTTTCCTGACTTCTTTACTTGGAGGAAAAAAAAAAAACAGACTGACCAGACCAGTGTCCTTACCTACACAGAAGCAGCAGTGTAAGCTTCTCCCACAGTGCCACATCAACAAAAGTCTGGAGTTACTACCCTCAAAGAGATAAGAGATTGTACTCATGGTCTCTTTAATCCTTCATCTGTGAGAAGGCCAAAGAAAGAGCAAACTGGCATAAACAGCCATTTCACAAAAGTCGCTCTTGCTCTCTCACAAGCAACTAAGTGAAATTCAAGTACTCATATCATATAGGCAAGGAGCCATCAGATGCCAGTGACAGTTTCTCCTGTGCTGGACCTTAACCAAAACACTGACCTCCGGATGAAAGGCTTCATATCCTATTACCAGTTCCCAAGGTATCTAATCCTGACTCCCACAAACAGGAGTTTGCTCTTAAAGCTCCTAACCTGCTCTTAAATCTCTGGCTTGACAGCCCTCAGCTACTACCAATGGGAATCTGTTTCACTGTCAGGTGCTCTTTAAAATGATCTTCCTGCTTCAGACTGTCCTTCTCCCACCTTACTTATTTTCACACTATTTTAGTTTCACAAACTACTCACTTCATTTGTTCTGCTCCCTTGCAAGATCTAACAACAGACCATACTCTTTCTTCCCCTTCACAGCTAAGCATTTGATTCCGTGGGGTTTTTTCCTGTTCTAACTCCAGACATCTGCCCTCCATTTCTTCTCCTAGATGCTGAAGGGAAGCTTTCTCGCAGTATGATGAAGCCAGAATCCAAAAATGCAATGTCTCCCCTGCTTTGAAATCATCAGGATGATATTTTGGTATTACAGATTACAAGGATCCAATGAAGCAGTCACTGCAGCTTCAGCCACTGGAAATGCTGGCAGCAGGTACTCTAGAACTGTGTTTGTGTGAGAGTCTGTTTGAGCTGGCCACTTTTTAAGTATTCCTTGAGTTACACTTGCAGCATTAAGGTAATCGTTCCTGTCTCAGAGTGACATCAAGTTTGTGGTTAAAGCAAAAATAGATCCGGATCTTCGAATCCAAACCGCATGCTCTAACCACAACACCATGTTATCATGCAACTAAATGTGGACACTATACTTACATTTTTCACAGAGTCTTCCGATTGCTGAAAGAAAAAAAAAAAAAGAAAAAAATTATTTGAGGCAGGAGAAAAATCTAAGTAACTACAAACTTGAATGTCAAATAATCATCTTCTGCAATGAGCAGTCCTTAAAAAAATTAAAGGTTAAACCGCAAAAACAGTTTGAGCATAAAAACAAACATTCATGATAAACAATATATATCCTCCTGGAGATATTTACTGAGACCAAAGATGCACTGTGAATGCACAATGACACCCCTCTGAAATAAGAAAACCTACATTCATTACTCCATTTGAAACACAGCCAGTGTGTCTGACTGAAGGAAATGATGTACATGAGTCTTGGCACAGTTTTAGACTGGTTTTAGTGGGACAAAAAAACTAAAAGCAAGTGTTTGTTTAAAGCAGCCCAAACACCTTTGCTTTAGAACAAGAAGGTAGTTAAATGTATCTTAGAAGTCTTGTCACTTGTCTAGAACACTCACAACAATGGTGTTAGGAACTTGGATAAATGCCATAAATATCGAGTTTCAAAGACTAGATGTGCACATTCACCAAGACTAAATAGTCATTTGGCTGAAGTTTAAGAGACAAGGGATTTGTCAGGACATGACTTTTCAACATAGACAGATGGTTAGAAGCACTGATAATCCTAAAAGGAGATTTCCTATGGACAGTGCAGCTAAATGTTTTGTGTTTATGGATTTTGCAGAAAGATATTCGTTAAATTTGCTTTTCCAAGCAGTGACAAAAACCTGGAAGGGGTACCTCAACCTCTAATCTTGTATAAGAGTTCTTCGAAACTTGACCCAAATTCTGACCCAGATGCGACAAGGATAAATCCCGTTATCTGTATTACAGGGATAACGCGGAAGGTAACTTTTATCTCGCAGCTAGAAAGATGCTCCCAAATGGTGCTAGATCCGTAACACGCGTCGGGGCAGCGAAACAGCAGGAAAATAAAAGGAGAGGGCGAGAGAGAGGGAGGGGGACAGGAGCGGGCGGCGCGCGCCGCCCCTCCTCCCCCGCTCGGCCGGGCCTAACGGCCGCGCGCGCACCCAACGGCCGCTAACGGGCCCACAGGCGCGCGCGCCTCCCGCTCGCCCCGCGGCGGGAAATGGGGCGAGGGGACCCCCCCATCCTCATCCCCCCATCCCCCGGGACGCACCCACGCCCGCCTGCTTGCGGCAGAAGATGAGGTCTGGGTGGTGCTTGGCCATGGCGAAGCGATACCCGCCCGACGCTGCTGCTGCGGCCCCGCGGAGTCCTCACGACCGCACCGCCCCCGGGTCCTGGCCGGGGTGAGGGCAGCGCTTGCCAAAGCGCTTCCCCCGAGGCGGAAAACGCCAGGGGATGCCGAGGTAAACCTTCCACCCTAAAGCCAC
>VXBT01012252.1:314362-344494 GCA_013400235.1 Oriolus oriolus | reverse complement strand
GCCCCCGGGAGCGCGCCGGAGAAGTCAAAGGGGCTGCGTGACGCCATCGCGGCGCGACTCCATCTTTGTCAGTGAACAAAATGGCGCCGTACTGCGTGCTGGCGGCTCGGCTGAGGGTGAGCGGCGGCGGCGGGCGGGGCAGGCAGCGGGTGGGACGGGCGGCAGGGACTGCGGCGGGGACAAGAACACTGCGCGCTGGGCGGCCGGGAAGGCGGCCGGCCGCCCGCAGCCTCGGGGCCGGGCCGTCCCCGCCTCCGCGTATAGGTCAGCGTGTCCCCGGTGCGGCCCCACGCCCTGTTTCCATGGCGATGGTGGGGAGGCTGCGGCTTTGGCGGGGGCGGCGTGGCCGCTGCTCCGGCCCTGGGGCAGGGCGTCTCCCGCCGCCGGGCCCGGCCGGCCGTCAAGGTGAGCGCAAGGTGAACGGAGCGGCGGGGGGGGGGCCCGGGGGGCGCCCCGCCCNNNNCGCCGCTTCCCCCGCCCGCCCGGACCCCGGCGCGGTGGGCCGGAGTCGCTGTCAAAGCCCGGGGCCCAGCAGGGCAGAGAGCCCGACGGCGCGGGCACAAACGGTGAAATAAAAAGTCTTTCTCCAGGGCAGGCATTTTTCTTTCCCTTGTCTTGTATTACTTCCCCTTAAGGGCGTGCGGCAGCACCAGGTGACTTCTTGTGTGAGTGAGCTGTCTTTTGGCTAGTTTGCTTCAAAAATTCTCCTTTAAATCCAAACAGAGGCCCCTGGGTGACAAAGATGCCAGAGTCTCTGTATAAATGGGAGCTAGGAAGTCTGAAAAAGCAGGCGGTCAGGCACATAAACTGCCTTTTTCCCCGGGGCAGTGATAGTGACTCTCACAGTCTTGTCTGCCATGACCTCTAAAACTCACCTTTGCCAGTAATATGATCTTGCCACAGAGATTCCCTTCCTTGAGACTTTATTGTGTTTAACGTCTACTCAGTAATAAAGTTTTCATGATCTTTTAAAGCCTGGAAGGCGAATATCAGGTGCAATTTTCTTTTTAGTGCTGCTAAGGGATATGGAAACCCTTGCTCCCTTGTGATAGAGGCAGGCAGCGTAACTTCTCAGTTTGCCACTTGTGACCTTGGCCAATGTCTTCCCCTTTCTTAGGGAAGTGAAGTAAGAATTTGATTGGCTTTTAGTATTCTGAAAGTCCTTTGTGAATCTTAATTCCAGTTTTGTATTACTGTCTTGCTTTAGAGGTAGATGTTTTAGAAAAGTATAGGATTTTTAAAATTTAAATGAAAGTTACAGAATAGCACCTTTTCAGTTAAGTTGGTGTATTTGTTCTTAGTTGTTAAATAGCTTTTAGTTTGTACTTTGAACAGAAATGACTACTCATAAAACAGAGACAAATCTTTTATTAGGGTAATGAATTGATTCTCGTTTTATGGTGTGACATTGCATGAGAACGAGCAGTCATTTGCTAAAATTAATCCTGTATGATGCAAAACAAAGGTTGTGCTGGCACAATCAATATTGGGAATTTAGTATTCCAGGAGGTTGTCTTCTATTATCAGGCTCAGGGTGCATATTTCTTTCCCCCCTCTGAAGGACTAAATCTGTGATGGTAATCAAACATGCTTCTAGGTGGTGTCTTTAGGAGGCAGGGGTTTTCTCCCCTGTGTAGCAGCCTAGAGATGAATTAATAGGAGCATCATCTTGTCAATCACTGTGATAGTGCCAGCATTGACCATGGCACATGTTACTAACATTGGTTCTGCTCGCCTCCCATCCTGGAACTGTTTTGGAACTGGAGAGAAAGCTTCCCTCTGAGAGAAATAAATTGGACTTAGCCTGATTTGGACTGCCTATCCTATTTAAAGTATAGTTGTAATAGCCTCAAAGGCTCAAGAACTCTTTTCTGCCCAGCTGAGGTAATGCTTTTAGTAGCATTCCATTTTTTGGGCCACGTTGGCTGAAGATTGACTGAGAGGGAGGACTGTAAAGCTCTGAACTGTCTGAAATATCAGGGGTTTTGTTGCAGGCATTGTGGGTAAGTACTGAAATTATGCATGGGCAGCTTTGTGTATCTGGCAGAAATGTTGGCCATTGTTGGCCGGAGCAAAACTGATCTTCAGAACCGTAATTTTGGTTGCTCTTTTGAGGTGGGTCTAGAAAATGAGCCTGTATTTACAATTTGATTATACCATGCTGCCTTTTTTTTTTTTTTTTTTTGTTAGGCTGAATCATAGTGAATGTTGGAAACTTGGCCAGTGTTCTTAGATCAGGGAAGATGAGGAAAGATGGTATTTTGGGCCTCAGCTGGGATTTCCAGGACAAATTTCCCAGATAGGAGTGCATGTAACACAGTTGCTACTCTTTTGAACATGAGCTTTTGCTCACTGGGCTTGTCTGCCTTACTGGCTGCCAAAATGCAAGTTATTTTCTGAATTCGGACTCCCCTTGCATCTGGACCATTCACTGTAGTGAGCTAAATGCAAGAAAAGTACGTTAAAATCTGTAAGGAGAAGTGTTGGCTTCCTGAGAGAGATTTCAGGAATAATGACCCATTTATTACGCTGGCTTTCTTCTGTCTTTTAAGGAAGCTTTTCACCTTGTGAAATAGCAGTAGGCTTAGGAGCCCTGTAATGATTACTGCCATTCCTTTTACTGAAATTTGAACAAGGACACTCATACTGGAATAAGGGATTCAATGCCAGGTGAGAGGAGGTCACTTGGCGGCTGCTTGGTCAGCCTAGAAATTAACAGTTCCTGGATAAAAGGGAAAATGTATCGATTGCTGGCTGCCTACTTCCCGTGGCTGTTGGGCTCAAGGCAGTTCTCACTACTTATTAAAAAAATGCCATGGAAGTCCCCACAAAGCACTAGTACATTCCTTCTCAGAGAAGAGTGAGAGGGAATGAAGCTGGGAACTGTCAGGCTTGTGATTTTTCCTTAATCTTGCAGTTCTGCCACCCTGTTTCTGAGGATGCAATAGAAAAAGGACAGGCATGGAGAATAGACAGGTGTGATGAGTGATGTGTTGTGGATTCTTCGTGAGGAGAGATCAGACTTTTCAACCAGGCAGTGTATGCTGTTGCTTGCTGCTGGTGGTGGTGGAGACTTAGGCTTGCTGGGTGCCAACATGAGAACAACCATATTGAATCAAATTAATTCCCAGCAGAAATATGGGATTAGATTTATATCCTAGTAAAATGAAGATGGCACTTTTTTAATAGGTGCCTTTTAAAATTCTTACGTAGAAAAAAACGATTCTCTAGTCTCCTGAAGCTGATTGGCCTATGCAATTATTTTCCCTAGGTCATATTGGCCATTACAGACCTTCAGTTTTCCAGTCTTTTCCAGGTCCACACAGAATCCTTCACTTCAGACACGCTCTCTTCCTGCTTCTTGTAGCCTGAAGCTGTGGTCAGCAGGAGTCAACTACTTTGTATTGCTGATTCTGCGATGACCAGCTGAACACTGACATAGTATTAGAAAAACTATTACATTTCCTCATGCCATGAAGTGAAAAGATCCATAGACATGTATGTTCAAATGGAAAAGATTTTACCTGAATTTTGTTTGAAACGTTTTGTTGTACCTCTTTTTGGAGAGCCCTGCTTCAGATTTCTATTTTAATCAGCTTTGGTTGCAAGCAAGACTAAGTTGCTATGAAGCCTCTGCTGTTAACTTTTATTTGCATATCTGTTCTTCTCTATGATGAATTAAGAATAAAGTACTGCATTAAACCAAAATACATTTCCTGGTCTGGGGAAGAGATTGTTTTTCCATGAACAGTGATTAAATAGCTTCATGTTTTTTCCAGCCACTCCAGCAGCTGGAGACTATCACAAGACAGTGAATATCTTGTGAGGTAAAAAAAAAAACCAAACAAAAAAACCCCATCAGAACAAAGCAAACATAAAAGTTATGTGGCTACTAGGTAAAGAGCAGCTTTGCCTAGTTTGTATGTTAAACAATGAGAAGCTGGGTGGTGTTTGATTTGGTTTGGGTGGTTGTTTTGGGTTTTTTTTTTGGTTTTTTGCTGGTGGAAGAAGGGAGGGTCTCAAGTGTGACACCTGTGATAAGTTCTTAAAGTTCTAAGCTTAAAGTACAGCACAGTGAAATTTGATGACTGGGTTTCCCATGCATTCCTGGAAGAGCAGTGCCCTCTTTGTACCACCAGGTTCACTTTCCTCAGATATTCTTTCATGCAAGTGGTGTGCAGCTGCTGTAGGTCTGTACTGCTTCTACCAAAAGCTCTTTGTGTAGTGGCTCAGGGTAGTTTGGTAAAAATGCAAACTGCACCCTTATTGCTAGTGTGCTGAGTAGTGTAATCTTGCCTAGCTTTCCTGAAATTGTTGTTGTGAAAGATGCTAACAAGTGTTATCAAAAGGACAGTAAAACAAGAGACTTGGCTAAAAATTGGTGATGTCTCTTTGATCATGATTATTTCAGGCAATGTTTTCAATTTCCAGAGAGCTGGAAAAAATATTCACAGGGAAACATTAAAATGCTTTAACAGGTTTAAAGAATTGACTAGGTTTTTTTGACAGTGCAAAAACAGTGGTGGGTACAATGATTGTGTTCAGAACAAGGAATATTTGCTGATTTACAATCACACATACAAAAGGGGTGTTTAGTGTAATACTGCTGTGTTTATTAACCTGTACTTATCAAAACTTTGTAACTCTGAAGTAGCAGATGAATAGGAAAAGCGGGATTAAGATTAAAGTGTAATACTGGAGAAGGAAGGACTCCGAGCTCTTGTCTTCAGTCTGTTTCCAGACTTCTAAGACAGATGAGTGAGACTTTGAAGGCATGTAAGAAATGCATGTGCCAAATCCCTGGAAGTTTTTATGGAGGCTGCTGTCTGACTCAGTTTTCAGAGGTGCGTGAGAGCTTTTAGCCCTGGGCACTGACCTGCCTCAGGTCAGGTGCTGTAAAGGTGCCTTGCCATAGCCTGCCCTTCTCCTGTGTTCCAGGAAACTGTCTCGCTGTGGAGGCTGCCAAGTGAAATTTGGGCTTTTTTTCCCCTGGCATTTTCTGCTGATGCATTCAGCTCACAGTATAGTTCACCTGTCATGCAGTTAACTCACCTGTAGGGTAAGTGCAAGGCTTTTTGGAGGCGAAAGGTGAGGGTGCCTTTGTGGGAGTGAGGAAAAGAGCACCTGGATCTATGCAGCCGGCTTGGTGGAGCTGGTGCTGTTTTTCCACATCTTTCTTCTCCTGCTTTGTGTTACATTGTAGACCACACTTGTACACCAAAGCCTCCTAATGTGGAAGTTTAATAAGATTTGTAGCAGTATGCAGGGACCCTGCCTAAGAAACTTAGTATGTGATGGTGGAACAGAGGCGTGTCCACTCAGACCCATGCTGTGTCACCTGCCAGTCCTTCAATGTCAGCTCAATGCCAGAAGGCAAATACAAACCTGGGGTTAGTTTGCTTTAGAAACGGCATCAGTTCTTCTCCACCATGACTCTGATGTGTCAGGAGTGTGGCAAACTGGTGCTTGCTCGAGAATTGGCTCAGCATTGCCTGAAAGCAGATTTCTCATTTGAAAGCAGAAGGCATATGGTGCAACAAATGCTACCTGTTCTGGGTAACCTGGTGTCTCACTGTTTAACATAATATGCAGTATTGTATGATGAAATGTATTTGGGTGCCTTTAAAAACCTTTGCAATTTCTCTGTTCCTCAGTTTGTAAAATCCCAGTAACAAAAGCTGAAAAACATGTTTTATTGATATGTTACAGAAATTCACTCTGCAAGGCTCCAGTGCTAATACTATCCTTTTTTCAGCATGCCTTGAACAGTGGGGTACGACGCTACCATGTTGCTCCAGTCCTGTGCCAGCGAGCCAAGGTGGCCATGAGCCACTTTGAACCTAATGAATACATAAATTATGAAAAGCTGGAGAAGAACATCACCATTGTCCGTAAGAGGTAAGAGTGGAGAAAGGAAGAAGGGAGGGGTCAGTGTATTGAGTTTACCTCTGCAGTGATGGGAGAGGGAGAAAGCAATGTCATAGGGCCCTGGCGTAAGGAATGTTTACCAGGAAAGCAGCACTGAACAGTGGCACTTGTAAATACAGTGAAACTTGAGTTGTAGTGTCTCCACGTAGTGGTGGGGCACTGTGGGAAGGGTTGAAGGATATGATGAAGCACTGCAACATGCAGAGAACCAGGCCAGTGCAGACAAGGTGTGAGAAAGGGCTCCATCCTCTTTGTTTAATGCCCTCGTTGGGGAGTCTTTACATTGGCCCTTGCTCCTTTCTGGGGCAGCAGCGTGTGGGCAGTGGTTGCTATAGGCTAATGCTTCTTTGCACTGTGTTTCAAGAGTAAGTGTTCTCCTGTGTTCTGCTCTAGGTGTTAGGAACAAAGGGCTAGGGATTCATAGCATATGTAAACATAGTGACCTTAATCTGCTGATAGAGGCTTGTGTGCCTGCTAAATTGTCATTCCTGCCCCACTTACTGTGGCAGTGGTTTGTATGACTTGTCCTTCAGTCTTTGTGTCCTTTATTAAATGCGGTAGCTCTCATTTCAAGCTGTTGTGTTGATTTAGTTACTTCTCAGATGATCTCGCTACATACATAAATAGATTCCTCAGCTGATACAGCTGCAGGATGAAAGGTCTGAGGTCACGAAACCCCACTTAGTTGTATTTGCTGTGGGATCTGGTATTTGTGAATTGAGTCTGACCTCTGTCTCACCTCTACATTTGCTGTCCTGAAGTGTGACTCAAGAAGTCAGCAGTCAATGTTTCTTTTACAGTGTAGGAAGATTAGAAAAGAAGGCACAAAATGACATCAATTCATATATTTTTGAACTTTATGAACTGACCCCTTGTTTTAGCCATGTGCTAGTTGATATTTTAGTGCTGTAAGAAGAGCATGGAGGTTTCTGTGTGCTAATAGGTCTTAACAGTCTGAGCAATATAGAGAAGTGTTCTGTTACATGCTTAAAAGGGCAAATGTTGAAGTATACAAGATGCAGATACTAAAATTATTCTCCCCAGGCTTGACCGCCCTCTGACCTTGTCTGAGAAGATTGTATATGGACATCTGGATGACCCAGCAAAACAGGAGATTGAGCGCGGCAAGACCTATCTGCGCTTACGGCCAGACCGTGTGGCCATGCAGGATGCCACAGCTCAGATGGCAATGCTTCAGTTCATCAGCAGCGGGCTGCCAAAAGTGGCTGTGCCTTCCACCATCCACTGTGATCACCTCATCGAGGCCCAGTCAGGTGGTGAAAAGGATCTTCGAAGAGCCAAGGTCACTATTGCAGAGACTTAACTTCTGTCTGTTTGAGAATGTCCTTCCAGTTGAAGGAAGAGCTTATTTTAAATTTTTTCCCAGAAGGACAGTCAGGAATCAGATATGGTAACAGATTGCCTGTGGTGGTCAGTTCTGTAGGTCAGATGCAGCGAAGAAACAGACTAAATGGATTTTTGGGAGTTTTTCAGCTGAGATTCATCCATTACATGGTTTAAAGGACCATGAATGTAGGAAAAGCTAGTCTTAAGTTGTTAGTGATGGAAGCCTACATCATGTGTGTTCTGGAGAGAGAAGATATTTCAGCTAAAGGAGAGAAAAAAATTACTTTGAAGGGAAAAAAAGGAAGTCAGATTACTTTGTGTAGCAGTATGGCAGTGTGAAAAACTTAATGAACATATGTCTGCATTGCGCTGGTGTATCCTGTGAGGGGGAGGCAAGTAGTTACTTTCCCAAGCCATTTGCTAGTGATTATCTGTAGAGCAATAACTGAATCATGTGCAGCTTTCATGGCTCATGAGGGTAGTATAAATGTGTGTAAAAGTATGGAGGATGTTGGGTTTTATTTGGGAATTTCCAAGTGTTGTTTGTCCAACTGCTAATTCACTGCCATTTAAAAATTTTCTGCTCACTGTTTTACTGCTTATTCCTCCCCAAATGGGCTTTTGTAATATATAGACGCATTTATCTCTGACCAACATACCACAGTGCATCTGCCAAGGAAATCTTGTTGCTCCAAGGGGTGGTTGTTTTGGTCCACTGTCAGAGGCAGGAGGAATTGCATCTTGAATGTTGATACCAGAATTTACAAACGGTAAACAGGGGTCAGCTACATTTTAAGATTTTAGTCCATATTTATTCTCAGAAACTTGTGGTGTTGAAAGTATCTGCTTTTGGCTTTCTTCAGTGGGCCACAATAAAGCAACTCGCACCACTCAGGAGTGATTTTGGGGAGTTCTTGCTCTGCTTGTCTCAGTTCTAAATTGTGCAATTAACGATTTGAGACTTAACTAAATCAGACAGTTTCTTTTCTCCCATTCACCTCCTGTTTTCCCCTTTCCCCTATTCCTGCATTTATTCTCCATAGTGCAATTATATTTGCTGCAGCCCTGAATTGAGCCGAATCCCTCCTTTGCCATCCACTCTGAGCAGAGCAAGTAAAGGTCCTGCCTTCTTCTGACTGGCTTCTGCTGCTGCCAATTGGCACACAATGAATGCTGGCAGGCCAGAGGGTGGTTTGGATTTTCTGGGGGAGGGATGCACAAACAGAGTGGAGTGACCCAACTCCCAGTGGAAAACGAGGCTTAAAGAGCTGCTGCTGCCTCATGGGAAACTTTGTGTGCTGAGACAATTCTTCAATTATCTCGTTTCCCCTTTCCCTTTATTCTGAAGCTTAGAGAATGTTCTCTGCATGAGAACAGCCTTTAAGAAATTCTCTCCTTCTAGTGCTTATCTTATCTACTCCAGCACTCCTCTGCCAAGAACTGTTAGGATATAATAGTGTCATACTTCCTTGGCAACCATGGTTTTTCTCACAAGCAATTTTCACGGTGTGACCTCCACCAATAATGGTGACAGTGCAGCAAGAAAGGCAGCATTGTGTGAGTCTTAAAGAGGGGACTTGCTAGAATGACAAATGACACTCACCAAATCCCCTGGCAGTGAACAACTTCCAGTTCCATTTCCTAATCTGTAAAAATAAAGCCAAAATAGTTATCTAAGGGGTTTGAAATGTCTCCAAAGCATCTGTATAGGAAAAAGAACACCTGGTAGAGAAGGAAGGAGGAGCTAGAATGAGTGAGGGAAACAGGTTTAAAAAAAAACCTGAGAATAGAAGAAGTGAGCACAGCATTTTTAAATGCCTTATTGGCAGGGTTTTCCTTAAATTGTGCTGTTTGGAATTAGAAACTAAAAAAAAGATGCTTTTAGTAGAGCTACAAGTGAGATGAAATTAAATGGCCTGTTACAACTGTCTGTCAAACAGTCTTAATCTTAACCTTTTGGTTTTAAAAATTATGTGCACCTCCCTCCAGCTGCTGCAAAACTGTGAAGCAAACTACAGGCAGGCATGTGAGAGAAGGGAACGTGTTTGAATGAGCTTTTGATGTATGGAAGAACAAAATGTGGTACTAATGCTCTTTGCTCCCCTGTGTGAATAGGACATAAACCAGGAGGTGTACAACTTTCTAGCAACAGCTGGTGCCAAGTATGGAGTGGGATTCTGGAAACCTGGGTCAGGAATCATTCACCAGGTAAAGTGTGTGTGTTTGCAGTCTTTGAACGTGCAGTGGGTCTTTTTTACTTTAGAGTGGAGAGAGAGCTCAAGTACAAACCCTTGGAGAATTTCACCAGTTACGGGAAACAACTTGATTTGCTCGAGGCAGGCGAGGTTTCTTACTTACTCTCTCTGTTATCTTGACAACAGTGGGGTTTTTTTTAAAGGTTATTTTGGTCAAACTGTAACCTGATGTGTGATTAGGTAGCGCCAACAGCATGCCATGTGAATCACAGGAGCTTGAAATACCTTAACTGCTTGTGGGCTGGCTCCTCTTAGTACAATTGAGACGGTAAGGTGATGCCATGAAGCTGGCTACATGGGGTTAATGGGAATTGCTTTTGGTGGTAAGGAAAGCAGCCTTGGGAACATACTTTTTTTAGGGTTATTATGTATGCATTTAGTTCCATAAAACCCAGAAGAGTATGTGAGGACACAAGAGAGCAGCATACTTCAAGTACTCAAGAATGGCAACACATAAGGAGTTGCTAGGTGGATTTGAATAAAATGCAAAACAGTTTCCAAGTCTGAGATTCTCTTGTTATTACACTTGGATCTAAAAAAGGATATGACAGTCCCAAGACAACTTACCATGTAATGAGGCTTTTTGTTTTTTTAAAACGAACACCTCTGTCAGGATGCCCCTGACTTGCTTGTGGTTGGTTTGCTTTGAGGGTCCAGTAGTCATTTTTCATTGCTCCTCTGAGTCTCAGGCAGCAAAAGTTGAAGAGCAGCATGAAGTAAAAGGAGTGGAGAGGAGAATGGATTACTGGTACGCATCCTGTCAGCAGGGAACTTGTGACCAGGTGCAGTCAAGAGCTCTCTGCTATGTTTTCTTAGCTACAGAATGAGTTGCTAAGGTTACCTTAACTTAATGTGATGCAACAGATGAACTCTTCAAAAGGTTATGGGAACACCTCGGGTCATTTGTGTTCTGAAGCCACTCGTAGCATCTGTCACGTGGCAACATAGCTTCGTGCTGTGGTTACCAGTCTACTTGTGGCTGACTTTCTCTGGCTGGAGGAAACTGGTCCTGTTGTATAGCTTCAGAGTACAGCTCTGCCAAAGTGAGGCCTCGAGAGTGACCTTTCTCACACGAATACATTAATGTGGCTACAAGAATATAAAGCTGACAGTTCTTGGTCTTTTTGGTAAAAGACCGCCTTAGTTCTGTTCAAGCTGTTCTGTGGTGTGTGTGCTGTGAGTTCTGTGCTTCCCAGGAAGGCTGTCCTTAGTGTTGGTGTGGCACATATGCAGTGAGAAGTTCATTAGCTTGAGTTCTCTACAGTGTTGCTACCACAGAAAACTCAGTTTTTCACTGAAGAATGGTTTTGTTAATAGTTGAAAACTCTTGCACGGAATTGGTAGCAGCAGTAAGGGAAAGGCAGCCTCTTGGTGTCTTGGTGCGAAGTTTTTCTATGTAATTAAGTTTTGGCTGGCAGCATGGATTGGAGGAGCCTGTTGGTATTCTACTGCTATGGCAGCTTAAAGGCTACGGAAGGTCTCGCTAGCATTGGATAAGTGAACTGACTTGCTCAGCTGTTAATTAAGGGTATGGAGATTATGGAACAGACTCTTGAGCCCTAACAAAGGTGGCGCCTTAGCAAAAGCCTAAACTGGAAGGAAAAAGAGGAGATTGTTTTCTATTTTTTTTTTATTATTGTGGGATGAGCGAGGATTCTGGGGCTGAGACTTGGTACCTTGTTCTGTCATTGCATCCTCCACAAGGAGTTTGAAAGAGAAGAGAATTTCCAATCCAACCCAAATTCAGTTGTTTTCTTGCTACTGAAATCTGCAAATACAAACTGATCTAAACTCTTGTTCTTATTTTCTTCCTGCTGTCTTCCCTCTCCTTTCCCAAGAAACAAGCAAGCAAACAATCCATCTTTATTTTCAGATCATTCTGGAGAACTACTCCTACCCTGGGGTTATGCTGATCGGCACAGATTCACACACCCCCAACGGAGGTGGCTTGGGGGGAATCTGCATTGGCGTGGGTGGAGCTGATGCTGTGGATGTCATGGCAGGAATCCCTTGGGAGCTCAAATGCCCAAAGGTAGGAGCAGAAGGAATACTAAGCTTTGATGCCAAGGGTGAAATATATGATATGTAAGGAGCATTGATTTTCAAGCACTATGTATACAAGCCACCAGATACCACTGCAGTCTGACAGGAATATACCCCACAGGGGAGCTATATACTGTTACCTTTCTGATAGGAAGTGATGTCGGTATTTTAAATTTTTTTCCCTCGTTGATGTTGCTCAGGTTATTGGTGTAAAACTGACAGGCAAGCTCTCCGGCTGGACTTCTCCTAAAGACGTGATCCTGAAAGTGGCTGGCATCCTCACTGTCAAGGGTGGAACAGGCGCCATCATTGAATACCATGGGCCGGGTGTGGATTCAATCTCCTGCACAGGTAAGTCAACACAGATCTCTTATCTGAGTGGATTGTTGGTGGAGCTGGGTGTTGAGCTATCTGTAGAGGCTGGGAAGGAAATCAAGAAGTACTAAATGTTCTCCCTTAGCCTGGCCTGGCAGTTTGTACATGGCAAACTGGGAGAGCAGTGTAACAAGACAGCACTCCCTCTCAGTGAAAAAGTAACCTCTCTCCATTAAATCTTCTTGTGACTTTGAGAATGTGGAATGGTTAATTGTGAAGAATCCTGTAAGATGGTGTGTCAGGATAAGAATAAGGGTGGATGTATTCCAGTGTATACTTAGAGGGTGGAGATGTCAGCGATAAAGGAATGACATTTCCATTTCAGCCTAAAATAGGCTGTGAATAGAAAAAAGAAACAGGTTAAAGGGAATATGTGTGTGACAGCTGCTAAACAAAAAGCTTTTTAGAAAAGCAAGGAGAGCAGAGGATAGACCAGAAAGCAGTTTGTAGTATGCAGTTGTATAGTAGCTAATTGCGGGTCTTGGGTGCTGAATTTGAAATAGCAAAAATTGCAGTGTTCTGTAATGTGCTAGTTAGGACCAAATCACAAGAAATGTGCCTTCCTTTGGCTTGAAGTGCAGCCTTGGCGCTGGACTTCTCTCAATTTGCATGACTTGGCTACAACTTGGAATACTTAATTTTACGAACTGAGAGCGATTTGGGATTTTTCTTCTATGAAATCAGAGGAATGTGATACCTGTTTCTAGCTTGTTAAATGTAAAACAGGAGCTTCTACAGCTTCATTGCTGTGTCCTTGAAAGGAATGGTTGATCCCAGTGCTGTGAGCAAATATGTGGGGTTTTTGTATTGTGTTTTGTCACTGGAAGCATTTTATTCAGCCCATTAAATTTCTCACAAATGTCTGTCTCCTGCCATAAAGATAAATGAGATGGTAGGGAGGGACAGGACACCCACTGCAGGTAGCAGAGACAGTGCTCACTGCTGTAAATTATTTGGGGCTCAGTGCAGACAGGGGTTGCTTGTTATCCCTTCCAGTATCTGCAGGTATTTGGCTCATTCCTTCCACAAGAGTCTGGTCGCAGGCACTGTATTGATCAGAAACGTATGGGGCTGATGCAGGTATTATGTTGTCAGTGTTGTCAGTGTCCTCTCAGCTGTGGGTTTAGGTTTCTGTGGCTGATGCCCTGCTCTCTCTTAGCTTTGCTGTCTTTTGCATGTACTGACTTTTGGAGAATTGGGTGGCCTTGGACTTTCTCGTTTGACCCCATGGTCTTCTCCCACTTCTCTAGGAATGGCAACAATCTGTAACATGGGGGCTGAAATCGGAGCTACCACATCGATCTTCCCTTACAACGAACGCATGAAGAAATACTTGGGCAAGACTGGGCGAGCTGGTAAGAGGGTTTGGGGGTTGAAGTGGGTAGAAGTATGGGTTCAAGTGAAGGCGTATTCTGGGAGCAGTATCCTCCTATGGTATTGTCTGATGTGACTTTTGACCTTGTATGGTCCTGTAGGTCATCTGCTACAATTAGAGAGTCTAGACGAAGTGGCTGGGGAACTCTGTGGTGGGCCCCCCCTGTGTTTAGTTGTTCTAGACTTTTTCTTCTCCCTCATATTTGCTGCACTTTTCAGATCTTCCCTCTTTCTTATTCCAGATATAGCTGCACTAGCGGATGAATTCAAGCAACACTTGGTACCAGATTCTGGTTGTCAGTATGACCAGGTGATAGAAATCAACCTCAGTGAGGTAAGGCTTCCTTTCTTCTTGCCATCTTAGATGCTGTGACGTGACTCTGCTTTGTGTGAGTGAGGACCAAGCTGGGAGTTTGATGCAACACCCCTGGTGCTGTGCTAGAACATGTAAAATACATTCAGGTCTGCTTCACTGACAGTTTATGCTCTACTGTTCATGTAGGAGAATCCTAGTTAAACAGCTTCCAGATAGAGCTATGAAAGGAATTGATTTGCTGCTGTGTTTTGGGGTTATTCTTTGTTACTGTAATTTCTGACTTTGTCACTGTTTCTTAAAGCTGAAACCGCATATCAATGGACCTTTCACACCAGACCTGGCGCACCCTGTGTCAGATATTGGTACTGTGGCAGAAAAGGAGGGCTGGCCTGTTGATATCAGAGTTGGTGGGTAGCATTTGCTATTTCCTCTGCCTTCGTACTTGTGGCATAAATATTGCTGTCTTGAGATAAGCTGTTGGTCACACAGCTTGGGATCCAGTTTTTTCACTGCTGCTGTATGTCCTTTGACTTTGGTGCAGTGTCATCTCTTCATGGCCAAATGAATTTGCTGGGAAAAGTAGTGGCTGCATGGGCCAAGTGTGTAGGATGAGATCCAGGATAGTAGGAAGTATTTTAATCTGAAGAGGTAGACGAGGTTTTCTTCCATTTTTGAAACCTTTGAATGTTTGGATTGTCAGGAATGTTACCCATTGAAGATCACTTTTGTTAAAAGTCTGTGGCATGGATTTGCCTGTTGCAGAGATTTGTCAGGAGCATGATTGTCAGCACTCCCAGCAGTTGGCTGTTGAGCTCCTGGGACATAGTAAAGTTAGTACTTGCTGTCCTAAGGAGCAGGCTTGGAAATTTATATACTTGCTTTTGGGATGGTAACTTGTGGGCTGGCTTCTCAACTGTTGCTCGTGGAGTGGAGGGAGGAATGAAAAGAACGGAAATACATTGTAAAGCCACATCCTAGGTGGGAAATGTATTATATGATAGTGTTACAAATAGGATACAGTTACAGCAGCTGTAACTGAAAGAGACTTTATATTTTGCTACTTAATGCCAGAATTCTGTCAGAATGGTACAGGATGTCCTCGTGTGGTCTTCATACTGTAACAAAGATGCTTTCTTTTCATCATTTCCTTCATTTCTTGCCATCTTGATTTGAAGCCTTTTCTGTCTTTGTGGAATAGTACCTCTCTTTGGTAATTTGCTTAACCAAAGTGCAAGGAGGTGACACTCAGGTCTTGTAAAACAATAACCTAGTTAGATTATACTAGTAACTGGATAGTGTGTTCTGACTGTGCAGCCTCCAGAGCTGAACAAGGGATTGCTTGTGACCACAGTCTATTGCTCGGAGGCTTGGCAGTGTTAGTACCTGAAACCCTTTCAGATTCCTTGTCAGCAGAAAAGGTGGTTGTCCCTTGTTTCTTCTTCTGGGAGATGGGTCAGAGGAAATCTTCCAAGTACCAGGCTGCAGTAAGCACCATTCTGTTTCTGTCAAACACCACAGGCTTGATTGGCAGCTGCACCAACTCCAGCTATGAGGACATGGGACGCTCCGCAGCGGTGGCAAAACAGGCACTCGCGCATGGATTGAAGTGCAAATCCAAGTTCACCATCACACCAGGTTCAGAGCAGATCCGTGCCACCATTGAAAGAGATGGTTATGTGAGTATGGCTGCTCTTTGCACTTCCAAACAGAAAGGGTTAAATTCTTCAGGACAGGACTCAGAGGGCCAGAGTTAACTAATGGAAACCTCTTGAACTTTGTCTTCACTTATTGCTGGAGGTGCAATTACTGATGCAGTAACTGGCCTTGTGCTACTGTGCTTGTGGGTCCTGCCATCATCTTGACAGTTTTTTAACCTGGTATCTTTGCTACCTGGGCATATGAGAACAGGATTAGAACTGAACAAAGCTGAGGCAGTTGTCAGGAACTGGGGCCCTGAGGATATGAGTATGCATAGCAAGGGATGCCTCATGCTCCTGGGATTCTGTAGATGGCCATGGCTGACAAAGGGCTGCAATCCACTTTTATCCCAATATATAATAATATATATCCCAAAATACTTTTATCCCTTTTGTTGGAAGGTGGTTCCCAATTTAGACCAAACTTATGGCAAAACTCATATTGGCTTTAAAAGGAATGTTTCTGTTGAGGAACTGTTACCTACTTTCTTCCTTTTTTCTGTGCAGAAAATGTTTTAATTAGTTTTACTATTTAGTAAATGTTAGATGATGTCATAGTGTGAGGACCAAGTTTTAACATATGGGTATGTCCAGCCAGTGCTTAATGGCTCTTCCAACCAAGTCGTACCTTTCAACTCATACCTTTCCTTATTAGCTGCCCCCTTAACTGAGTTGTTTGCTGAGCAGACTGAGCAGGCACACATGCTTGCCAATTCTCTCCTTACATGGACAGGAAGTCTATAGAATATTTATCAGACCAGACACTGCTCTTCAGTCAAATATCTGTAAGCAGCTGGGCTGTTCAAGTTGAAGCAGGTTGAGAATGGGAACATCATGGCAAGTCATCCTGTGCTCTGCCCCAGTGTTAACTTGCAGTCTTACTGGGGTCAAATCCCATATATTTATAAAAATGACTCAAAACTGAAACAAGGAAGGGAATTTTCTCAGGCTTGGTGGTTCTGTTAGTGTCTTCTCCCCCTGAAAGAGCAACCCCAGAAACTTATTCCAGGTATTCTACCAGTAACAAAGTTGTTCTCTGCCCCCAGGCAAAAATCCTGCGAGAAGTTGGAGGGCTGGTTCTTGCCAATGCTTGTGGGCCATGCATCGGCCAGTGGGACAGGTAAAATGAAAGATGGACCTCACTCTAGCTTAGTATCTTTTAGCTTCCAAAATGCTCTGTGAAGCCAGATTTGATTGTAAATACAACACATGGGGAATTAAATGTTTAAAAACCAACTGGCCTTACCTGTCTGATAGGCACTGGAGGAGGAGAAAAGAAGGACTGCAGATTTATATTGAGCCTTTAGGTGAATGAAGCTGCAGAGTGGACACACATTCTGGAGGCTTTTTTAGTAGGCAAAGAATGGAGAGAGATTTGTTGTCTGTGAGAGGGTGGACTGGAGTTTGTATGGTACTCTTAAAATAGGAGAAGTAAATTGGTCCAAATTCAGAGTCACTGGAGCGTCAGGGAGAATAACTCCCAACAGAAGGGATGGGGAGGCACATTCTTATGTTGCTTAGTTATGGCTGACTGGGTTATCCAAAGGCAATGTACTTAGTTGATTGTTGTTTAGGCACTTCAAGAGTGAACAACATGGGCTGTGAAAACTGCTGCAAGAATTGGTGTCTGACTTAGGTTTGCATTCATTTATTTGGGGTCTGTGCTTAAGGGAGGAAAACATGCCCAGGCACCAGCTCGTATTTCTAAGATAGTGATTGCTGCCAAAACCAAGCTGGGGGATTCTAGCAGCCAGACATCTCGAAGCAATATTCCATTTGGATCTGATGAGCATGTTTGCTTCTTTCACAGGAAGGACATCAAGAAAGGAGAGAAAAATACAATAGTTACGTCCTACAACCGGAATTTCACGGGTCGCAATGATGCCAATCCAGAGACTCACGCATTTGTGACCTCTCCAGAGGTAAGAAACAGCCAGAGGAGAGGCTGTGAAATAGTTCAGGGTGCCTGCAGCATAGGCCCAGTGTGCCTATTCTAGACCATTAGATGTAGGACTTTCAGATGAAGATATGAGAGGTAGAATATGCCTTTAAATTTGTCTTCTTTTTTCTTTCAGATTGTCACAGCCCTGTCCATTGCTGGTACTCTAAAATTTAACCCTGAGACAGATTACCTGACAGGAGCAGATGGGAAGAAGTTTAAACTAGAGGCACCTGATGCAGATGAGCTGCCCAAGCTGGTAACTGCTCTGTCTGGAGGGGGAGAGGGAGAGGGAGGGAAGACACTGGCAGTGTTTTATATATACTGAGGGAATTTACATGCACTGACCTCTTTCTTGACTCGAAAGAGGCCTCTTTCTTACGTGGTGGTAGAGCTAGAATGGATGCAGTTGCCTGTGTTGGCCTGTTCTTCATATGCTGTTGGGGATGGCTGAGGCTGATGATTTTCCTTTCTTCTTTGAAGGAGTTTGACCCAGGCCAGGATACCTATCAGTACCCTCCCAAGGATGGCAGTGGGCAGCACGTGGATGTGAGCCCCACCAGCCAGCGCCTCCAGCTTCTTGAGCCCTTTGATAAGTGGGATGGCAAGGATCTAGAAGACATGCTGATCCTCATCAAGGTCGGGAACAAAGTGGGGGAGCATCAGCTATGACAGGTCTGCTTGAACAGGGGTTTGCACAGCAACTGCTAGAAGCTTTGGATGTGCCTTTGAGATACCTGATTCCCTCCCTTACAACCACATTGTTATGGAAAGGGAAGCAAGGGTCTTCCTTTCTTCCAGATGTTTCCTTCTGATACTTCTTTCTGTTATAACTAAGTGACTCTTCTCCTTTGGGCTAGTGGTTTGCTAATACCATGCAAAAACAAGTTTGTTATAGCATATGATCCTGCCCAGACCATGCAGTCTGCAGAATTTGTCCCAGTTTTAACCTGCAGTGGAAAGGTGGATGGGTTCTTTAATTAGCATCTCTAATACTGACTGTTCTAAGATGTATTTTGTCTGAAATGCGGTCGTTGGGAACTTCTCATCCATCAGTATGCATGTTCTCTTCCCACTTTATAGAAAGAGAAATTACTTCACAGTTGTTAAGCGTTGCAATTTGGTCTTTCAATGGAGACATGGGTTTCTCCTCACTGCCTGGGGTGAGTTAACAGATGGAAACTTCAGTTGATATGGTGAGGGGTTCTGAAATGCAATCCCTTATGAACTGACCTTTGGGAACATTCCTGATTCTCAGTGGCAGAGTTGGAGGTACTCCCAAGGGCCATACTGCTGTGCGTAAGTTTTTGACACAGGCAATTCTTTTATAAGCACTTTAGAACTTACCAGTTGGAAGGCCATTATCTCTGGTTGGGAATTCTCTTCTTAGAAGCTGAGAAGGCTTATGTGCAGTTTGGAAACTTAGAGGGTAACGCTTGGCATCTTGTTGAAGTCCCCCAGCAGGGAGGCTGAGCTGTAGCAGGAAGGGCCTTAATTGCTTTTTGTACCTGAACAACCTGCTGCTGAGGGAAGTGGGGACACGGTGGGAGATGTCATGGCTAAGCTAATTTTCGTAATTTACCCTTTGGAAAAGGGGTGTCCTTCTTACTCAGTGCATGCAGAATGACCACTTTGTTCTGCTTTGGAGTGCCTTGATTCTGTAACTGATGCACTTTTCTTGGGTTTGTGGCTTTAAAAAGAGATGTGATGATCACAGAATGGGTCAGGTTGGAAAGGACCACAGTGGGTCATCTGGTCCAACCTGCCTGCTCTAGCAGGGTCATCCCAGAGCACATGGCACAGGATTGTGTCCAGATGGTTCTTGAATATCTCCAGTGAGGGAGACTCCACAACCTCTCTGGGCAGTCTGTTCCAGTGTGTGGTCACTGCACAGTACAGAAGTTCTTCCTCATGTTTAGGTGGAACTTCCTGTGCCTCAGTTTCTGCCCATTGCCTCTTGTCCTGTTGCTTGGCACGACTGAGAAGAGCCTGGCTCCAGCATCTTTTCACCCTCTCCTCAGATACTTACAGATACTGTAAATGAGAGGTCCCCTCTCATTTGTCTCTTCTTGAGGCTGAACAGGAGATGCTCCAGTCCCTTAATTGCCTTTTTTGCCCTCCCCTGGACCTGCTTCAGGAGCTCCAGGTCTCTCTTGTACTGGGGAGCCCAGAACTGGATACAGCACTCCAGATGTGGCCTCACTAGGGCTGAGTAGAGGGACGGGATCACCTCCCTTGACCTGCTGGCAATGATCTTCCTAATGCACCCCAGGATACCATTGGCTTTCTTGGCCACACGGGCCCACGGCTGGCTCATGGACAGCTTGTTGTCCACCAGGACCCCCAGGTCTTTCTCTGCAGAGCTGCTTTCTGGCAGGCTGCTTCCTCAGCCTGTGCTGGTGCATGGAGTTACCCTTTCCCAGGTGCAGGACCCTGAACATGCCCTTGCTGAACTTCAGACAGTTCTTCTCTGCCCACCACTCTAACCTGCTGAGGTCCTTCTGAAGGGTGCAGAGCCCTCTAGAGTATCGACCACTCCTCCCAATTAATGCTTCATAGTTAAAAGTGTTGAGGAAGGGTCAAGTACATTACTCCATCCTAAGATATTCTTCTCTTCTCCTATACTTCAGGTAAAAGGGAAATGCACCACTGATCATATTTCTGCAGCTGGACCGTGGCTTAAATTTCGTGGCCATCTGGACAACATCTCCAACAACCTGCTCATTGGTGCCATCAACATCGAGAATGGCAAAGCCAACTCTGTGCGGAATGCATTAACCCAGGAGTTTGGCCCAGTCCCAGACACAGCCCGTTACTACAAGGTGAGATATTCCCCTGACACATCTATTTTAAGAGGATGTTTACACTTTGGGCAGTCTGTGCCAAGAATAAGGATCTCACCCTCCTGCTCTCAAGTAACAGCAGCTGCGAATTCACTCAGCATTTTAGGCATTTTCTTGGTACTTACTTTAATGGTTGCAGTTCCTGTAGGAGATTGTGTCCCTACCTGCTGTGGGGAAGAGGGAGGAGGATCTCGTGACTCAGAGGGAACAAGAAATCACAGGTAGAAGAGGAAGAACTCCTTTAGGCTCTGCACACCTTACAGGGCATGGGTGTCATCAGATTGACTAAATCTTGCCTCCTGGAATGCTTCACGTGTGACTAGACTAATGTTTAAATAAATTATAGTCTTATCTCCTTTATTCTTCAACACTTGGCTTCAAATGTCAAGAAATGTCCTTTTACCCTCTGGACAACTTGGCAGTTGTCTCAGATTGGCTCTTGCAGTAGAGAGAAGTTAAAATTTTCCATATCCCTTCCAGAAATAGAGCAGAGGTCATGGCTGGTGCAAACACTGGTCTGGCATAGCACCATGGAAGGAGAGGTGGCACGAAAAGGAAGGAAAAGATTTGCTCTGGATCCCAAGGGCAATCCTCCTCAGCCCTTGTCAGCAAGGATGGCAGTGCCTAACTGCTGTGAAGCACTTAACTCCTTTATTTCTCTCCTTTCTCAGAACCCAAGGGAGTCTTCTGGGAGAAGGTGTCTTAGCATAGCAATGTCAGTGAAGTGCTGAAATTAGATGTGTGGGTGGGTATTTATTGTTAATTCCTTGTTTGAGTGGCATCATAAATGTAAATCTGTATCTTTTGTCACAGAAAATGGGTGTCAAATGGGCAGTTATTGGGGATGAAAACTATGGTGAGGGATCAAGCCGGGAGCATGCAGCATTGGAGCCACGTCACTTGGGAGGAAGGGTCATCATCACCAAGAGCTTTGCCAGGATCCATGGTGAGTCAGCTTCCCCTATGGTGTTGTAAACAGGATGTGTTTGGTGTGAGTGGAAGTGGTGTTCACCTTGCCCAGGGCTCAACACCTACAGGCATGAACCCTCCTTGCTGACAGATGGCAAGGTCCCTCCTGTCAGGAGTCCTGTTACACACCTAGTTAGATATGCCATAAACAATGGATATGCTGATTTTGGTACAAAGATAGTAATTGTTGCTGGAGTAGGACTCAGAGAAGTACTGGGCAGCCAGAAGTTTGGAGTGGGGTGTTACAAGCGTGGTTGATGGTTTGTTCTCCACAGAAACCAATCTGAAGAAGCAAGGTCTACTGCCTCTCACTTTTGCTGATCCAGCAGACTATAACAAGATTCATCCTGTGGATAAGCTAAGCATTGTGGGGTTGAAAGACTTTGCACCTGGAAAGGTAACTGTCTGGGTGTCTTGTCATGCACTTGGGGCAGGGATGTGCCATTGATGGGAAATAATGGTGAGCTGTGTGCTTGTGAGGCAGCACTGGCACTGATGAGCAGTGCAGCCTGCCAGCCAGGTGAGACATGGTGGGCTGGGAGATACAGGGCAGGTCAAAATCGGTGATGTTCTGAATGGTTGAGAGAAACCTTTGTACGATAGTCTGAATTCCTGGATTTGTTGACTTAAGCATGAGTGTTCCCTAGAAGGAGCTGCAACCTCCCATTTATGTTAAGATTCACCCTGAGCTGCAATTTAACCTTTTCAGCCCTTTAAAACCATGTAGGAATTTTCCTGTGAAAAGCTTCAGATAACCTTCTCCCTTGAAAGAGAAGGGAAAATAAAACTGTCTTCTTCCTTTAGCCTCTGAAATGCATCATCAAGCATCCCAATGGGAGCCAAGAAACAATCATGCTGAACCACACCTTCAATGAGTCGCAGATCGAGTGGTTTCAGGCTGGCAGTGCCCTGAACAGAATGAAGGAGCTGCAGCAGAAATCAAGCTAAGTGCACACAATGCCCCAGTGCACTGGACTCGATTCAGCTTTGGCATTTTCATGAAAGTGCAATTCCACGCCTACTGTTGGAATAAATGTCTGATCAAATGTAACCATAGCTTCCTTTTTGTTATGATACTTCCTCTTCACTGACACTATGAAAAGGGAGTGCAGCTAGGCTTACTTTTGTCTTTTAAATTCCCCAGCTCCCTTTTTCTTTTTCTATTTTGGCTCAATTTCAGTTCTCCCACAGTTATTTATATTTGGAAATAACCAGCTAAGGTGGGTTTGTCTGCTCAGTTGGTTGTTTTCTGCCCCTTCACTTTACTGATGGCTAAAGACTTAAAATGAAAATAAAGAATGTGACCATCTCTTCTGCCATGTGTTGTTGTATTCATCATCCTAATCCCTGTCACTGTTGCTGGGAGGGTGGGAAAGAACTTCTTGTAAATCACTGCTATATGGAGAAAAAAACCAAATCAAACAATAACTCAACATGTTAAAAAAAGAGCCCTCACAGCTGTCATGGAATCTTTAGCTATTGACATTAACCTACTGCAGGCTACACCCGTGATTATGACCACCTTCCCCCTACATTCCTGTCCAGGGCAACAGTGCCACTCTTGCAGCAATGACAAACTTGCAAAGAGCACCTGCTGTATCTGCTTTTCCAGCACTGCACACTTAGCTAGTTTCCTAAAGCACAACTTCTAGCAGGAGATGGATGTTGAGGAGTCAGTCTCTCGTGAGAACAGCACACAAAGCCACGTCGCTACCACCTCACTACACTCCTGGGAGCCCTGACGCCTGTCCAAAAGGAGCTGAGCAAAACAACTACTGCTTGGAGTAGCTGGACCATTTTCTTCTCCCTGCCCTGGCACTACCCCAGAACAGCCTGTGTAGAAGCTCCTCACTCGTTTCACCCTAATTTCCACCTATACAAACAGTTGTTTCCACCACAGCTAGATGGTTGCATGTCTGAGCACTGCTGCTCTGTAGGTGGCATTCAGTAAGCTTATTGTGTGCACAGATGGACCTCAGTTACTATGTGAACCTAAAGAATTCTAGGCTCCCTTTTAATGAGGGCATTGCACCAGGAATAACAGTTGAGAATTAAGGGGTTCTAACAACGCTGCAGGGAGGGCGCTGGTGACTCAGGCTTTGTTTTCACAGTTGGAGGTTAAGCAGACCCACTATCCCAGGGAATTACAGCTCCTTCCTGCCAAACGTGGCTGGCTTTGTAATTATGTGCAACATCACTCTCTTGGCAATGGGCCCTGCATAGATTTTACTCACTGTTTTGTTCCCTCCTTTCCTTGTACTGCTGTCAGGGAGGGTGATGGCAATTGTTTGTCATTGGCTGTTAGCATAGAGCAAAGCGTTGGTCTCAACACTGTCTGCCTTGAAATCCAAGTAGCTAAACTGCAGGAGGCAAGTGTTTTCTTCCTGCTAGGCAGGAAGCTAATAGTTTCCCTGCAAATTGTACAGGAAGGCAGGCTGTGTGGTTTTTACTATTTATTCCGCTTATGGTATCAACACCCCCCCCTCCCCAACAAGGATTTAGCTTGCTCAAAGCAGCCTTGGTCCATTTCAGTTCATAATTATATATTTTCAGTCAAACTCCTGCAAAGTTTAGCTCATTCTGCATGAATACAGCCCACCCAATAAAGTCATTCCATTCAGCACAATAAGGAGCCTGTAGTTTTCCACAGCGGTCATCTTCACTAAGCCTGAGTTACTTCTGGGTAAACTGTCATTCCTGTTCCTTCTGGCTGACTTCATCCATGGATCAAGCTCCCATTCTTAGCAGAATATCACCACCACCTCCCCTGCCCTCCCAGCAGCAGCATTTTCCAGGTCTCCAGAGTACCACACCTCTACTAACTAGTCTTTTGCTGTCTCTTCTTCATTTCCTGTCAAAAGAAGGGCAGGTTTCTACCCCTCTGAGATCAAGCTCCCAGCCTAAGGAAGTGGTACTTCTTGACAGGTATTCTCTTCTGCTTGTACTCACGGAAGTCAACTTCTTCCTGAATTCAGGCAAGTAAAGACCTCCACAATTTTTGCTCCGGGGTAGGAGACCAAAGCTGCAGCTGAGTTTGTAGCTGCTGTGCTCAAGGCTTTTTGTGCCCGTAAATTCACTTCTACACATCAGTGAAGACATCTTTTGAAAGCAACTGTCTCTCTCCAGCAGCTTGGAAGCTGAAGGGAAAACAAGGAATGGCAGGTCTAATTCCTTACTCAGCTTCAGAGGAGCAGTGAGCACCAGCAGGGTCCCATTATCCCCCAAACATCCACCAGAAAGACTTTCTGTGGAGCAGGCTCTGATGGCAGCTAACTGTTTGTCCACCACGACAGGAGGCCCAGGCCTGGCTCGCTGATGGATCCCTGTTCACGGAGAGAAGACGAGAGCACGCAATTGTAAACTGCACAGAGATTAGATGAAAATGCCTAAAACCACAACATCTCCCCTCTAAGTTATGGAATACAGCTGTCACTGGTTCAGATCCACCTTTCTCATGCATCGTACTCAGGTGGGTTTTATGCCAGAACATTGCAAGGAAAGACTGTTCAGCTGCTGCATAAACCTTGATGTGTTGCTCCCAGCTCTGTACTCTTCATATGCACACGCAATTTGCTTTAAATCAGCCTCCCAGGGCAAACCACCAACAGCCACGAAGCATTCCAGTGAAAACACTCAAAACAGAGCAACCACAAGAACAACCTCATTTTTCCCCTTTTCCACTCCTTTCATTTTGTGACTCTGCTTCATGGTCAGCTTAAAGCAATCAGTTCCTTGGGAAAGGGATGCTATTTTAGACACTGAATAAACCACAACACTCACAAGGCCATATGAATTAATGCACATAGTTACCACAAGGGTGTAGGGTGCCTCTTTCTTCTGGACTTCTTCTGTGGCACTTGAAGTGGAAGCCTCTGCAGAGCTTGGACCTGTCGGTGACGTATCAACAAACGTCTCATCCACAACTCGGAAGCGGATCTCTTCCCCAATGTCCATGTAAAGGTCATGGGCCCCTTCTTCTGTCTCATATTCCCACACCCACACCTGCTCTGCTTCATCACTGGACATGCCAAGGATTAAGGATGGAAGCAATCAGTACTCTGCTTGACAGATCACTTTCTGAAAGTTCTGAGAATAGACTCGATTCAAAGCCTTTTCAGTTATTTCCCAAACTGCAGTGTGCTGTCCCAGGTCATTGTCTGTGTAGCCCAGGACCCCCATCTTTCTGATTTTCCTGCTTCAAGGTGTATGCTGCTGGTCTAGCCACCTCCTAAAAAAATCCAGCAACAGAAAAGACCCCCAGACAAGCAAATCTCCTCAGACCCAAGACAACCTCACCTACCACACCGAAATACATCAGACACACACGTATGTAGACATTACATGATGTGGTAAAACCTGCACTCTATCTTCAGCAGCAGCCAAGACTGGAGGCAGGGATTACAACTCAGCTGTTCAGGGGACACTGCCATTCATTTCTATCAACAGGCACAATGATCCTGCAAAACCTAAATGAGCGTGAGGGCCTGTCTAGCTGTGATAACAGTCTGCGGGACTTGCCCGACACAACGGCTTAGCTTCTGCCGCTGAGCACCTTCATTGTTGCAGTGGTGAATGCCTGTTGGGCCAGCACTGCACAATCTTTTGAAATGAAGTAGTAAAGTTATCAAAGGTGATCAAAGGATACAACTTAGCTGGCTGCTGCAGGGATTCTGGTGGGATGACAATATCATCAAAGAATCCAATAGAAACTGCGGAGAAAAGAATTTGATTAAGACTGAAACAGTTCTTTGCAAATGATGTTCCACAGCGATTCCTAAAATGCATTTCTAGGCTCATTCTCCTTCCTCTCTCAGGAAGGACACTGAGATTATCCAGGAATTATTCTTTGAGCCACAACGCTCAATTTCAGTTGGCAGCAAAGCAACCGCCCAGCTGAAAGTACATACAGCAACAGAGGGCACAGTCTTCATGCCCGCTGGGAAAGGAAAAGGTTGTTTGGAGCAGGAATGGAAATGAAAGCGTTCCAAGAAATGAGTCAGATGCTATAGAGGTCTGTGACAGAAAAGAGCTTAGAAATCACAGATGTAGTATGTTAAATAAAGACCAATATAAAGTTAGAACAGCCCCCACATCCCCCTTGAGATTTCATGATGCTGAATTTTATCAGGGAATGGACCATGCCCAAATTCAGCAACAAAAGCAGCCAAGGTAACCTATTGTCCTAATTTAACAACTGAGCAGCAGAGCTCCTTTGCATGGAAGACTCCTAGAGGAAAGGAAACTCATCAGTTATATATTCCATGACTCTGGCAGCACTTTGTGCCCACGAAGACATTTCCCTGCCACGTTTCCAGGTACAGGAAATGAACACGAATTTGCACAGAACTATAGGAAAAACACATCAGACCAACACAATTCAGTAGCTCCACTTTGAAAAAAGCAAATTCTCTTAACTGAAGCAAGAAGAGGAATCCAGTCTATGCTCCAGATGGGCTTGCCTGTTATTCTTGGGCAAAAGGAAAGGGGAGTGCAGACAAAACCATCAAGGTCAAGGGAAGCTGCCAGGCTCAAACTACCAACCACCCTCAGATCAGAGCAGCACTGGAGGCCAGTAACAGCCTTTAACCAGCCCACAGAGAGCATTATTCCACCCAAAATCAGTGTCTCAACAGACCCAAGAACTGCAGCTCACGTGTCCCTAACGTCAGAAGTTGCGGTTTACCGTGGACGCCATCCTGACTGCAGCTTTTAATCTGTCCAATCAGAATCTCATCCAGGAAGGGATGGAAGACCACATAGCGGAAATGCACTTAAAAGAAAACAGATCATTAATGTTATGTCCACGTTAGTAAACCATAATCCTTCCACAGGGTGGCAGCCATTAAAATAAAATCCCACATCCTACAGGCCCTCTAAAACACCCAGTTTCTTTTACAATTTTTCTACATGCACTGATTAGATAGAAAAACAGGAATAGAGTTCTGATTCCTAACTGGTTTGTACAAATTCTGGCAGCAGCCGATCAGCAGTGTCCTGTTCCCAGCTCCTCAGTTTTGGAAGAAGTTCACACAAAGAGTGTAAGATGACAAACATGGAGCAGGGCCTCTGATCAAGTTAAGATGGAAGCACAATGCTTCACGGTCAAGAGTATCAGCTGAAATTATACCTTCTCATAATACTTATGCCTTTTATCTTTGTCTGCAATGCTGTATTTTCTTTAAATGAAATATTTTAAGTCAAATATTATCAGATCAAATAAGGTTTTCCAGCATTACTGGATTTTTCCTCCAAGCTAGATAAAATGTTTCTAACTAAGCACATGGCATTTATTATTACAAGAATGCTACACTAAGACAATCTCAGCCAAACAATGCTTCGAAGCAATTTAAGATCATTTTAGCTGTATCTACTCAGTGCTCCTCTTTTACATAAAACTAGGCAGTGTATTAAAGAAAGAGTTATTACCAGACACAGCGGGATTTATCGAAGTGATAGCCCAGATTCTGAAAGCAGACTTTTTTCCCAAGCTCAGAAAGAAAAATTTCTCTTCTTTCAGTTCAAGGGGTAATTTTAAGTTAAGAAGCTGAATGGAGATTAAAGCAAGCAGGAAAACCTGCCATCCTCCTTCAGTATTAGACAAGCTTTTATTTGCAGGGAATGAGTTCTACTGGAGTTAAAATTTAGACAAGGGGAGCCACATATAGTCAGGGCAGTTCCCCTCTAACAGGAAATATTTCATGTGCTCAATCTACATTTCCACACTGTAAACTGAAACTAGAAAAATGCATCTCTTACCAGTTTAAAACCTTATTTTAACTTTAAAAAAAACGAAATTTGCTTTTATGCATTTACTTCCAGTTTTCACTCAGATTTGCCAAGAGTCAAAGTAAAGAAATTAGTCATTTCTTATTTAAAAAAATCCCTAGAAATGTATGATGAACCAGATCTGTCTAAGTTTCAACAAAAGTGTCATAAAACTTCCAGCTAGGACAAGAGCATCAAATGCTGTGCAAATGCTATATGTAGAAACAGGTTTCAACATCCTAGCGAGGGAAAATAAGCTTCAAAAAGAAAAAATACTAGAGAAATGCAGACCTATTATTACACCTTCTTTTCTATGTGCAGACTTTCAATAATTTTCAATTAAATTAACCCCTTCCTTACCCCACACCTATGACTCTAATTGCAGAACAGAGATGGGCTGCTGGAGAAGGCAAGCAGGACCGGCTACTTAAAGCTGTATTTGTACCCAAAACTGCAAAGAAAATAAGAGACTTTCACCGCGTTCCTCTTGGCCTCCTAACAGGAACAGAGTTAAAGCTGTGACCTTAAGGTTGTTACTTTCCCTAACAACTGAACTCAGCTCACGTTTCCAGATCGTTAATGAACCTTCTGCGACACAATATAACTGAGGGAAAGCACCTACCTTTTGTATGTGATGCACCATCTCCAGGAAATATGTATGAATCTTCCAGCTTTGTGATATCATACAGACAGATGCAGAGCCCAACATTGTATACGACCTGATAAAAGGAAAAAAAAAATTTAAGAGCAGCAAATCAAGCAACCCACCAGGTGAAATCAAGAAAACCATGGAATTCATACATTATGCACACCTTTTCAAAAGGCAGCAACAGAGGGGTGGCGAGATGGGACGAAGGCTGTTTTGGTACACTGCCTTCAACACCACCAGCAGTGTAGGGGAACCCCAGTTTGAATGTTACGGGAGCACATTTTCACTGGCACTGAAAAGAACACTGCTACAAAAGAGAAACCTTTGGGGAAATTGTCAGCAGTGAGAGAACTTGAGATGCCAAGACAGTAAACAGCTCCCCATCATTTGCCAGCCCCACAGCGTGTCCAAATGCTAAACATACTTTTTGCTGGAGTTACACTCTCAGAAGCCTCTAGGCTTGCCTTTGTCTTAAATTATATTAGCTTTGGGGAGACACAAGGCAAATTCTTGGTTTCTCTGCTACTTCTGAGACAGCTTCACTGCCTACAAAATTTGAGGCATCTACCAGTCATCAGTGGATGAAGGAAGACTTTTGCTTTTCATAACCTGCCTGTCTAATGTGCTATTCACAACCCTCGATCCTTTCAGGTTGCTCTTTCGAACTCCCTTCACGTTAACAGCTGCATTTTGTGTTTTGCACCTGCCTCGAGTTGAAAGACATATGCTAATCACAGTCCCGCGGCTGCACAGGGAAACTGTGACCTCCAGGTCCAACGAAAACACTTTTTACATCCTGCACCAAAGACTAACTTCTCACTGCCACACTGTATTTCAATTCAGTGAGCTATTAACACCTCCATTTCTCTTCCAGTATTACCGTTCTACATGTGTTTATATAGTCTTTTTTCTTTAAATTCCCCACTGGATGGATTAGTTTGCATTTGTTTGTCAGGCAGCACTTTGGATTGCTCCTCTAAACACAAACCAGCAGCTGCTCTCACTTCTCTTCCATGCTTCTCTGCCGCATCTGGTGTCTCAGTATCTTCCCATCACAGCATCAACCATGAGAAAAATGTCCCCTCTGAGATGATACGTGGCTGTCTCTTTGTTTACAGTCGCTGGGGATGGCCTTCACATCTAAACCACTCTGACATCTCATCCACGCACCTCAGCAGGCACAAATAAAAGGAAGACACGCTCGGGGATGTCGTGATGCCTGCACCAACCTATACGTGACCCACGCTTTACCTTATTGGCCAATTTCTTGTTTAGCTCTTCAGCAATGGATTCGTTCAGTTTCCTTTCAAACTGCCAGGGAGGAATTCTTACAGTGTCAGTCATCTCCACCAGGACAAACATGATGGCGGGGGGCGAGGAGACGCCAAGAGCCTCGGGATTTGGAGCGGTACGAGGACCGGGCCTGAGAAGCCACCCCAGCGTGAGGCACGGAGCCCGGCGGGGCAGTACCGCGGCTGTCCCGAAGGAGAAGGGGCCGGGAGCGGGCGGGATGCCGGGAGCGCCCCCTCACCCACCTGCCGCACGCGGAGCGGAGCCGCGCCGCGCGCCCGGCCTCGCGCCACTTCCGGCGCCGCCGCAGCCAATCGCGCTGGGCTGGCGGGTCGCGCGCCC